>JARGYV010093848.1:811-19449 GCA_029532675.1 Ornithodoros moubata
GTCTCTTTCCGATCTCTTACAGATCTCTTTCCGAGCGGGCGGCTTACTTGCGTGCATCTGGTATATCATACGATGTTAGTCGCTCTAGAATTAATAATTAACCAGTTTCATGTAAATATTGTTTATTTTATATTCTAGAAACGGAACTCAACTTTAAACGTGACCTTTAACCTCTTAGAGCGCCGTCACCGAAATTTTTACTCTGATAGAAGTTCACTGACAGTGTCCTGTAGTGTTTTACTGAGAAATGGTGAACTAAAAGGGGAAAATCCTATCCAACATCTAGGTCCACGGTTAAATGTTTCTTACGCCACGAAGACGGAACCATTTGCATAAACAAGAAAAGCAAAATGTTCGAGTAATTTATTTTTAACTTAATTGTATGTGCGTACGCGAGTGAATGAAATCATACATCCTGTATCGTCCACTCGTAACTAACAAGTCAAGAATACAAACCTCCGTCCCAAAACAAACATTTCGTGCCCTCGTGTGCTCGCGAGGTCGTAACAGATAGGTGATACTCTCTTTCAAAGAGAGGAAGAGAACAGGCAGCATGTCAGTGGGCAAACACTTTGATCTCATAGGCTTACATATAGTGCCCTCGAATCCCACCGAATCACATCGACCTTCCAGCTGTACGCCTTGCACCCTGCACAGTACCCCTCCCCCTCATTTTTTTTCTTTTTTTTACTTCCGCACCTTGCGATCCTCATCTATAAGCCACTCATTGCTACAGTTGCTCCGCAGCGACACAAAGACGTTTAGCTAAGTTAACAAACGCACGATTATGGATACACGACACCTTTCCTTTAAGAAGCTACTCGCTGACATTTCCACCCCGGTCATCAATGTACAGTGTCTATCCACCCACCATTTAACCTTCGACGTACAATTAAATGCCAAATCAACGATGAAACGTCACGCTTTGTCTGAACACCATTGAAAAAATAAACGTAATAATAATAAGATAAATCAAGGCCAGGGGATATGCCTTCGCCAGAGCAAACAGAACCAGCAAGTGCGCTGCTGAGCTTCCTGAAAAGTTGTTTCTCTTGCTGTGTCATTGACGGATGGAAGTCGGAACCACTCCGTCTAGGCGACGCCCACAGACAGTCAACGATGGGCGCTGCCGCCCACTAGTATACGTTTGTAGAGACAAAACTTGTTGACTCGCCGCGGTGTGCTCCAAAATGCTGTCGCTGAAGGGGCCCTCCTTCCGTGTGTGCGTAGTTTCTGATTTAGCCTATAGGTAGCCGCGTACAATTGGCGTCCATTAAGCTCATCGTTCCCTCCCGCTGGTACGGTGTCTAAGGTGATGAAAGAAGATACTGCGGAGAGAATACTTGGTCTTAGGCGGAGGGATGAAGGGCTAGATGCACTTTACTCTTCTTCTTCCGTTCCACCAGCTAATAGGTTTCCCACATGTGGCTGATGCGGCCTTGTGTTGTGATGGATTATGAAGGATTACGGAGGAGATTTTTGCATTCATTTGCTCAGTTTAGACTGTGGTACCTGTGACAAATTCTGGGAAATAAAAATAGACGCGTCCTATCTTGAACCATATTAATGAAGCCCCACTTTAATGTAGAATTGACAGTGAAAGAGACATTTGAACAAGAATAATTTGCTGTTTTATGTCGCGAGATAACTGTGATTATGAGCGACGCCACAGTGGTGGGTCTGCGTATTAACTTTGCCCACCTAAGAGTTCTTTAACGTACGCCGAAATCTCAACACATGGCGCACAGTATTTGACATCGATCGCGGAAGCTCGTTGTCGATGAGTAATTTCTACCCTGGCACGGAATTGCTGGAGTCCTCGGCCGGGTTCTAACCCGCCAACCTAGGATCGGAGGGCGAACACGCCACCACCCCTGCCACCGAGGCCGGTGACAGGTGAATAAACAACCTCCACGAGATTCAGTGCCCGGAGCCAATCCTTCGTAGTTTATTTAAAGTCAATCTTACCCTAAAACGTTTATTTCATTTACTACTGTGAACTCGCACCCAATCACTGTCTGCATCACACCCCCTCCCCCCGTCTCTAAAAAAAGAAAAAAAATACTGAAAGAAGAATGGCGTTCCACTATACACCACCATCACATATAGATAACCCTCGTGGAACAATCACGCACAGACGCCCCTTCGGTGGGCAACATCCGGAACCATGACAGCTGGATGCTCTCCAGCGGACCACAACAACAGGATCCCTCAAGTCAGGCCATCTTTCTGTCGAGCGTTCGGCGACGCGTCTAACGCGGAGCGACCACGGGCGCGCCCCGACTCACGGTCCGGACGTGCCTAGCATGCGTTCCGTTCGGCAATAGTCAAGCAACCCGCTGTGCTTTCGTCGGACAACCTTCTTCGTCTTACGGAGGGATCCTTCTGCTGAGATCCCCGTCAATCCATCATGGTCCTAGTTGAGGAGCTTTGGTGGCAACGAGTGCATCTACTTTGTCACTGCCAACTCAGGCCAACTTTTTCCCGTGTAAACTTGTGTGCGTATGTGGACGTGAACTCGTTTAGTGCCGAGCGTACGTTGAAGAAGAGATGGGCCTGGAGGGTCATTGATTTTGGTGGTCAATCTCGACCGCGCCGTTTCGATACGGTTCATCGCATAGCTTGGGTGAGCCCGATGTTAAGCCTCTCCGGAAGACGTAATCGTACTGGGAGGGTGAGGTACACGGGTCGAGCGTAGTTTATGCGCGAAAACAGCACGGGTGGGTCAAGGCGGCGCCTTGTGTGCGCTCCGGTGTACAGCGGTTTGCAGCTAAAAACACTGAGTGTAATCTTCGCTTGTGTCGGCTGTTTAGGTGTGCTTTGATGGCTTTGCCCGTGTCATGTTCTTCTTTCTTAACTTGCTCAATATTGCTTTTTGCGGGGTTGCTCAGGCAGGGATATTTGTGAGCGTTCCATACCACCTTACCGGTGAGGTAGCTTTCTGTTGCTATTCAGCGTATTTTCGGATGAATAGTTTTAATTACTATTTTTGCTACTTTTGAAACGATATACGGTTTGAACGATCTTGTCATAGTGGAGTGTCGCCATGCAGGAAAGTTGGGCATCGGGCATCAGTGTAATTAAGCTGGTTTCGCAATACTTATGTGATAATATTTATTATGATATGAGAATGAACAAAAGTGGAATAAGATATACAATCGATCCGTTATGCGTGCCAGGAGTTGTATTTCAAAAGCAATTCATCACATCGGGATGCAGTGCTGAACAACAACAACAACAATAACAAAATAACACATTTTTACAAATATATTTACCCATTAAATAATGAGAAAACTTTACTTCTCAAACAGAAACTGTCGTCCCTAATGAATGGTTTATGAGCAGATACGCACGTACACACGGAAAGTTTACGATTCGCCGTCTGGCTTGCGACTTGACCTTGAGTGTGAGACATCTTTGTTAGGCCCTTTGGAGCATGACACCGGTTCAAAAATAAATAAATAAATAAAACAGACAAAGTTGGAACGAGTTGGCTTTAACTACACTTTTTGGACTCGAAAACTACCTCCACTTAGCCCAAGCATGCGAAGTTTGGCAAAAGACCGAAACCCCAAACGAGCAGAGCAGTTACGCAATTGTATGGCCACCATAAAAGGAATAGTATTTGGCCCGTCGCCCACGTACACACGGAAAGGGCCCCCGACGACAGTAAATGGAAGATTATTTGAAAGGAATTGAACGTAAGTGGCCGCACTAAAAACGATAATTATACCATTTTTTACACAAGGAAGGTAACGGAAATGGAGAATATATTGTGAATAGCAACGAACGGTAAGCTAAGCGAAGAGAGAAATAGAGAAAGAAAGAAAGATGTTTTACTACGAGACTGCCACCTGTATTCGATCAAACAACAAACGGCGAAGCTTTTCCCGAAAACTTGCAACCATTGGAAGACCTTCGATCCTGCACCGTGACAAAACCACGCACAGCGTGGAACAACTCCCGCATATATATGGGAATTGTTGCCTGTACTTGCACTCGGTTTAGGTCGACCAGTTCGACAATCTCACACGTGAAAGATGATCCGCAATCAGGAGCCAGCAGAGAGCCATTTGTTAACCAGTATTCGCGCAACCTGCTGCGCTCTCGGCCGCTGCCGTTCGGCGTCGAACCGGACGATAAATTTCGAAGGCGTCACCAGCAGCGCCTGTCCCCAACTGAACGCCCCTCCGCTTCAATTGGTAGCCTACCCACCACGCTCTTAATCAGGCGTCGCCTGAACCTGAGTGCCGACCACGGTTCTCAATGCAAATTGCGCACGTGCTAACATGTATACGAATTCGCTTTATCTCAGTCTGCAGTGTATGTGCCACGCATCGTTAGGGCGGCTCGCTGACGCCTTGCTGAGGAGGTATAGCGCGCTTGTGTGCAGGTATAGAAACTCGGAAACGATATTGTTTTACGATCGCTCTGCGTAATGCGCCGTGAGAGATCGGCGAGAACTAAACTTTGTCGCTAGCATTTGATATCGCCCGAGTTGGAACTCGCTGAGGAGAAATGTGGGTCTGTGAACTCTTTGGAGTTCAGCTGTGGGGAGCTGTGAGTGAGCGGTTATAAGGAGGTTGTTTCAGTGTGAAACGTAGTCATTTGCTTTACAAATTCTGTTGGTTGAAGGAGCTGCAGCATAGGTTGGCAGCGACGGCTCTAACAACCCTTCGTTCTCCAACTAGTTTCAGGGTACACGGTCCCTCCATTTGGTTGAAAAAGCGGGCCCCATTTTGTGACAAGTTGATACGTGAGGATAGCCTATAGAATACCATTTCTATTGGTTAACTTAAAACTTCTTTTTTTAATTTAATTTAATTTTTTTTTATCGGCGCTGATGGTTTGACCACGGTTGTTCCTTCAAGCTCAAAATTCGAACTACGCGCTAATCCTGCTGGAAGTATTCGCACCTAATTTCGCTACAGGGAATCCGAGATACTGCAATGATTATTTCGCGTTGGCCTAAGCAACCTCCAGGAAACTTATAGACGTGAGCGACAGTGAGAAGAAAGCACACTGGCATACGGAAACGTGCAAGAAATGGTTTATTACCCAGAAGAGTCGCTGGGTGGGGAAGTTGCCCGCCGAAGTTCACGGGGCGTCCACGACGGCTGCTGTCTTCCACAGGCCCATGCAGTACTGCTGATGCTGTCCATAGCCAGATCTTTCTGCCCCCAGAAGGCGAATGCTATGCACAAGACGAAGTGCCGACACAGCCCGATACAGCCGAAACGGCGAAGCTCTGTGTGTAGCCTTCGTCTTCCGTCCTCTTCTGGCTTCATAGCTACCATCCTGGACCCTGAACCACCCCGTACTTCATTCAGTCTGCAAAGTGATAACTTTTATTTTCTTCAAACAGCACTCCCTCACTTTTATAGGTCAATTTCTAGCCGTTTTGGTGTTTACATGAAATATACACCTTTCCTTACTTTTGTGTGTGACAGTACAATGCAAGAGAACAATCAAGATAAGGTGCGCTGCTTTAGTCTCCTGTGCACTTTCCCATCCGGAGGTCCTGGGACTAAAGGTGTTAAGTAATAAGGTGCTCTACAATTCGTTTCATACGACGTGTCTTTATATATATATATATATATATTGCCGCGAAGCTTATCAGATAACCGTCACAGCCTGACCTTCGACGGCACGCGGAGGAGCCTTCGGTGAACCACCGGCACAGACGCGTCGCTACTGTCAGCGCGTGACGCGCGCCTCTCGACGCTACCAGAAGCTTCCGCCGTTTCTTTATAAGCCGAAGCGTAGCCCAAGTCGGGCAGTTGCAGTTGTAGTGGTGGAGTGTGACTGCGACATGCAATGTAGCCAAGTAGGCTAATAAAGTGGTTGCAGGTTACGCAGCTTGATTGCCGTCTGGAATTCATCCGTAACAATATATATAAAAAGACACATCGTATAAAATTCAAGCAAGATCTCACTGCAAGCTAAGCACTGGAAGCTGACATCCTCACGTTTGTATTTATGTGTTCATTTTCAGTACCTTACCGCTCAAAACAGGATTTTTTCTTATGTGTGTTGCCGCACTCACCACTGTGCTCCTGACTGTTCCACTGTGTTCCACCAAACGCCTCTCTTTGTCTGAGCCCCTGACGACTTCCTGAGACTGACACGTGGCAAAAAAAAAAAACAAAAAAACACAAGAGCTTTCTTGTTTGTTTCGCTTTGTCAGGCTGGGATCCCATTGCACCAGTTATCCTACAAGTCCTATCGTATGAGTTCCACGAACACTCTGCCCAGGCACCGCGTCTGTAACGATACTTTCTCGTCACTGGCCCGACGACGTGGACGGTAAGGAATAATTAACTGGCACACTAACCGGCGAGCTATTGTCTAGTTCCCATGAGGCCGCGTTCCCGCCAGCTCACCTGTCAAAGGACAGTGCTAGGCGTGCTACAGTCATTCCATGACGGCCAGTCCATGTAGCTCGTGCAATCAGCGTGCAGGCGACGGGCATCAATCAAAGGCAGTTGCCAGCGATCTGGCTCTTGTGGTGATGACCAGTGACAGTGGTCGATTTGCCTGTCTACGTGAGAAGACGTCGGTTTGACTCCCCCAAGTTCTTTCCATTGTGTCTGCCAGCGTGCATTTTCTTGCTGCTGTCTTTCGAAAGTGAGTTACTTTTGGTCAGTGCCGTGACAGCGTGGCCGTTTGTTTCGGTTTATAATTTCAGCTGCCAACAAGTTTGACGAAAGAGAAAGACAGGCCGCCCTTCCGTTTTGCTTTTGAATTTGGAACGGGCGCTGTATCATAGCCATCTGCTGTTTCGTGTTGTGGTTTGCGATTGTCTGCTGTTTTTGTGCATGACGTTTTTCTTTCTTACCTGCGGGGCTGGCGCGCAAGATCGACCTTTTCGGATGCATTGTGAAATATGACAGAAAAAATGTAGGTTCTCGGTGTTCGCAATTGTTGGGTGTCGTGTGCGAAGTTTTTGAGCTGTTATGCGTCACTGAACGTCGTTGCCTTTTCGGTTCTCTTCGTGGAATGAGAATAAGTCTCTTGCTTTGGTGGTGGCTGCCAACTGCTCACCGTAGTCGACCTCCCTAAGAGCGGGCAACATCAAAAAAGACGAAGGGGGGGGGGGACACGTGCGTCCGCGGCCGACTTCGCAGAGAACTGTGCATGCCGGCATCTGTCTTAAATCGTAAGGAGAAAACCCAAGAAGAACCCCTTTTCGCACAGTCTACCGTAGGATTCCATCCCGCGATTTCTTTGGCACGTGCCAGGGAGCGACCAATGAGCCCATTCGGCCATGTTGCTGCACACAAAAACAGCAGTCATTTGTGTAGTGTTTTATGCGCACCTACTACGCGCTCTATTGTCTCACAGCGAGTCGCCTGCAGGCACATGTGCTCTGAAATCAACGGCACACCACCACATTCAATTAGTGCACTTTAATTGTTAAAGGAAAGTGGGTCCGGCTGGAAGCCACCGATATTTCGCACATTCACTCGGCTTCCCGCCTCAGGCGGATTGCGTTCACTTGTGGTCCGCCTGCTTATTGGATTTTAATTGGTTTGGTTACCGGTAAAATAAACTTGCTAATTTTTCATACAATATTATGAAAAAACAAAGAGGAATTAAGAAAGATGCAGAATTCCCTGTTGAAATGTCGACCATTGAAAAGGGCAACTATAGAAAGGAAGAAATTTGCTAAACCCTTCCAGTATTTAGGAGGAGATCACACCAAATGTAATGAGACAAGGCACATAGTCACATAACAAGCAGAAATGCAAATATGAATCTTCGCTTATTCTTGATACAAAACGTCAACAACTTGTTGGGTGTGTCTCGAGGTTCACAGTGGTGCTTTAACTCCCTCCGTTTTTGGTGATAATATGGTGTCTAAATGACCTACTGCTTAGCGTTGTATGACACTGGTGGGTTAACCCTCCTGGATGGAGCAACGTGACTACACATCAGTCCAGTCATTTATAAGCATTATGGGGGCAGTCACGTACAACATGGCCCACTAATATATATATATATATATATATACCACTAGACTGTCCGTAGCTGAAAATGAACGACTGCTAATTTGCACAATAAGAAACGGGTGGATATTAGATAAACAAATTAAACTGATAAGAGCTATACAGTGCTAACGCGTCTGCTCTGGCAACAATATCACAGGCTACACACTGCTAGACGGCGCTCTTACCTTGCCTGTTCAAGGTCGTAACCTCATTGGTGGCTTCTCTGTGACGTTTTTCGTCATTTCTTGCGAGGGAACCACGTCAGAACCACGTCATGTTCGTCGTCTGCAGCAGCCATGTATATCCGGCGATTCCTCGAAAGCTATCATGCTAAAACTTTCACCGATGAATAACTGTTATGGCGACCAACGCAGTTCAGGCTAAGGTTCGCAATCGCCTGACGGGCACGCGACTAATCCTTTAAAAACAGGAAAAGCAGAAGATACGCTGCAGTTGAAATGTGGAGATCTGATGATGAAGCAGCAGGTGCATGTCATCAACACTAGTGTTCATTTCTTCGCATAGAGATCCCAATTCAATCCAGCAGAACCTACCCTGGTTTTCGACCTTTGTATTGGTGGAGAAACTTGACGATTTACATTGTTTGGCGTACTGAACAGAATATTTAGTTCAACAGTCACACATCTATAACATAATCAAGACCGTGGAGGATTTGGCCTACTTCTGCAGATAAGTAGGCAACATCTGAAAAGACATCTGAGTTGTACGTACGAAGCTATGAGGTAAAGGCCTGGTGTCTTGATTTGGTTTGGTGTTATATCGCAAAACTCTCAAAGTTACGCCATCAGTATATTAGTACAGGCAGTGCTTTTGTGATATTGGTGACAACGCCTTTGTCGTCTGCTTTTCTCTTCTCTGCCAATTACTCGCTCACGCCGACGAACGACAACTTACGTAAATCTTGCAAATAGCAGGTTTTACCCCACTCAGGCTTATTTTTATTATTTTCTTGCTGAGGACTCACAGGTACTACTCTTATTATCAGGACTCACTGATTTTCGAGAGTAGAGTTAATCTAGGATATCTCCGTTCTATAACCTTTTTATGGTGCACGATTTTCCTGATTTTGCGTTCCCGTAACCCCCAGAAGTCCAGAACTCTTGGCTACCGCTACCAGCTCACTGTTGAAACAGAATTTCAATCTCCGTTCATTAGCTTTCGTTCAGTTATACAGACAATTAGCGTAGAAAGTCTGCAAATTCAGCTATCGCGTTCACACCCTATGCCATCCGGTAATCCCAGATGACGAAAATCACGGCTTTGTGAGTCGTCATCTGCTGCGCTGCGACCCCTTTTCCCGAAGACGACGCTTACGACACTGCGCTCAAGCTAAGGACCCCGTAGCAGCAGACAGATATTCATAGCCCGGTTATCCTGGCCGTGGGAGAAGGTCTACTACTGTGTTAAGTATGTCACTTTACTTCAATAAGTGACTGTACCGACGACGTTTCGTAATTGCTGTATGTCGGCTAAAACTGAATGTTCATACAAAGAGGGCCGTTCCAAGCGTCTTGTTTTTTTCGCTCTTTCTTTCTTTTTTCTTTTTTATGACGTGACATTTCCGTCTCAATCAGCCTAATAACAGTTTACAGTAATCCATACGTTTCTGTACACTTTCGTCTTCTGCCATTGAACTACCCGTCATTCACTCCCGCGATCAAAAGCCACCCATCGACAGCCCACAACCCTGTAACGTCAAAGGGAAGTGCTGAACAATAGCTAAACTAACCTTGGCAATGACGAGACAGTGAGACACGAAACACGGAGATGAAAAAGGAAGAGAGAGAGAGAGAAGAAAGCTTACAGTATTCTACAAACCAAAGAAGGACTGCTTCTGTAAGGGCGTCAAAAATCAAGATGAACGCAGAGGGTAATTTCTTTCTCTTGGCTTTAAATATCCATCAAACAAGTGACAAGGACACCCGCAAGCTTCGTCGGCAAGGAGCTACACAACAAGCAAAAGTGCGGTGGAAGCCAAACGAACGTGCAGCTTGCAAACAACAGTGGCACCGGTGTCACCCTGAAGAATGTCGGGGGATTCGCGGGTGATTGACGTGCCCAGTACATAAGTGAGACTGATGCAACGCTGCGAGTGAATGTCCACTGTGACATATTTTATTCTTTTTTGTTCTTTTTCGGTGCTGTGTCACAGGTCTTCGTTCATAAGGATCGCAGGGGGAAACGCGAGTCGCAGTCTCTGGGGCGATGGTTCATAGTGTAGTTCCGGTGTAAGGCTTTGCACTCCTGGAAACTTGAGCGCATACCATGGTGCGTGACTCTCGCGATTTACACTCTGCCGGCTTTCAACACCCATGAAGCTGGTGGTGCTAGAAAACGAATAAAATAATCCTAAGTATGTGACTCTTTTAAAAGTTACTGATTGTTAATCATCTACCTAATTAATTATGTATCCAATCATACATTAGGTAACCATCTTACAGACTTGGTGTCCTTTATAGCAGAGACCGCTGCGTTCGCCACTCTGAGTCATTTACCGGAAGAGTCACCACTTCTCATGTATTCGGAGTACTCTACTCGTTGCTGTGTGACTCGAAGTCATCTTGTGATAAGTTAGCCCATTATGGACAGAACTGCACTGCCCAGCTTTTCTACGACCTCCTTGAAAAAGCGCCTTAAGGCTTACAGCACGTGTGGAATATGCAGGAAAGGACGCGTTCGTACATAAAAGGATTAAGTCAGCTTCCTAGCCTCCAAACATAGAATGCAACCGAGCCTCTGTTGCTACTGCGATGCACCTTTTCGTGTCCTCTCCTTCGTTCTTTCCTATTTTCAATACTACAACGAACTTCAGACCTAGAGCAGCCAAACTGCTTATCACGTAGCTAGAAAATAATCACGAAAAATGTAGAATCCAATGGCAGTTGACTGTACAAACTACCATCAGATTACCCAACGGAGTTTCGGGGAAATGCTATCACTCCGGCGACGGCATTGCTTGTAAGTAACTCGTGGGCTCCCTTCTCACTCAGCAAGAACAAGAAAGGAGAGATCAATAACTAAATAAATGAGAGTCGTGTGTGTGTGTGAATGGAGGGAAGTACCGCACTACGTAACCATTTACTTAAGATATCATGTTCTAATCATGCGCCTGATACATCATCAACGATGGCCGTACGCCCTTTCTTGACACCTAACCTAAATCCGTCAGGGTCACAAAAAACGCCTACACCCACTGTGTTTGACGTATCAAGGGAGGGAACGATATCATTCTGAACGGTAACTTCCACCTTAGCGAACAGCTCAACCTTCTCCTTAGCGACGTGATCACATAATGACATACCGGTCCTGAATTTGTCGATGCTCACATCTCCTTTTTTTTTAACGTACACTGAACTGAACTGGACAGAACTGACATACACTCAAAGATCTCAACACAAGCCACGTATTACTTACTTCGTAATAAAGAGAAAAATATGAGGAAGACCGTAGACAGCAACACATTCCCTTCCTCCTCCACTTCTGTTGGCTTACCAATGTGGACCAACAGAGATGATTCAGCAGCGTAGCCCACATTGTTAGGAACATATACGCCCATGATTGGTTTTGAGTACGTTGGTTTCCTGGCGCCCTTGACATTTGCCTTGCATTTGTCACTGCTGCCCACATCGCGGGAGTGAGGTCTGCGAAGGACACCCAACACGGTGATGACATCATGCCCTTTATGGTAACCTACGCACAATAGTCGATGCGCTGGCTGAGTGACAGGTGCCTAACTGTATACATTAGGTAACTCGTGTGAAGGGTATGGCGGAAGAGCGCATATGTACGACTTCGAGCACAGTTAATAATACCGCGACTACGACCTGAGGGGCTCGCGCAGAGCCATGCCCTGGAGGAATATGAAGGAAACAGAAGTGCGAGAGCGTGGATCATGCGCCACTTGATTTGGGAAGGTGTCCGTTATGAGTCAGATGTTTAAGGAAGAGAGTTCTTGCAGTGTCGCTCCTTAGGCGCGCATCAGTTTGCATGTCAGTTTTTATCGTGCTCGCTGTTTCCGTTCGCGCGTCTCTTCAGTGGTCGCCGGCTATCCACCGCTATGATAACAAAGCTGCTAATTCATCTCATCAACTGTCTCTCGCGAATCTGACTCATGACAAGTAGCAACGAAGGCAAAAAAAGAAAAAGACGAGAATTGCCTTGGTTCTTCTTTTGCAGTCCTCTTTTATTTTACTATTTATATTTACTATTATATTTATTTTGCTATGCAACGTCTGAAATGTTACGAGTTTGATTATGAGTTACTACTAATTGATCCTGCTGCTTCATATGAGAGCCCATCTTTGGTTGATAGAGAGCTCGTTTTCGTATCGCTTCAGAACGATTTGTCCTGACACATGCGTCGTTTTATTCGTTGGAATGAAAAACGATGCTCTGGTTAGAAGCAGATCGAAAGCGAGTATGATGCGATTCGGCACACAAACTGACCCAGAGTCATGCTATGCGGTGAAGTCATCTTTCAAGAGTCTAGCATATCTGGCACAGACAGACATCGCAAAAATACACAGCAAACCCACGCACTAAAAACACAATCTCGCACCCTACATTCTAAACGGACTCTCGCCAAATGTCATTGCATTGGCAAAGACGGATAGCTTAATACCCAGGTTTCATTTCAAGACAAACACGGAACATACCTATACCGCCCACCTCTAGCGCTGCAGGACCCCGAATATAGTACGCCGTAATGAAAGGCAAATGAGCTTCCTAAGTCGTCTCCAATTTCAGCCGGTTTCGCCCTGGTGTTCGTAGCTCCTCATTCCATCATCCCTTCCCCTCCGCGGCTAAAAGTCGTACGCCCTATCCGCAGCGCTCACATCCCATGCAATACGGCGTGACGAGCTGCTCGGAATTGACGTCCCGTGAGTACGTGCTTATGACACACACGTCACACAGCGAGAGAGGACACGAACATTCCCCAAACCTGGCAGACGAAGAACAAGGAAGCTGGCGACACCTCATAACGCATGATGAGGCCAACGGGCTGCGATTGACAGGCTCAGACTCTGTGGGCCATCGAAGAACTGTCGACTGGAGCTTGACTGACGGCCGAGAAAGAAAGAATGAGACCCGCCCGAAACACGGGAGGGCGTAATAATAGCGGCCGTGCTGTCACTCACCCTTGAGTCCTTGTGACCGACACGCGATATGCTTTGTCTTGCGCTGCTGTCCTTTCCGACTTGTTTTGTACGTGGCTTTGGTGCAGAGGGGGGGGGTTCGCGCAGCGTCGGAGGATAGGGGAACGCTGTTGCGGTCGGCCTTGTTTTCGTCACTGTATGAATGATTCCGAAAGAGGGAAGGGGAATCAGAAACCGGGTTGTCTGTGAACGTCTCGGTGTTGTGGGGTGGAAAGCTGTTTTGCGCGTCCTTGGCATTGGGGCGTGATTCTGATGTTTTGTTTAATTATTAGCCTTATTATATTCACATCTTAGCTTCGGTTCCACTTTGCTCCTCGAAGTGTCCATTTTACCAGTGGAGAGAATTGTTTCATTAACCTCACCTCCACGTCACGCTCAATTCGCAAAGGGTAATGAACCATTGAATTGAACTACTCTAAAATGCTGGTTTCCACAACTGATGAACGCAGCGCAGGCACGGACGTCGCAAAATCCAGAAACAAAGCACAACTTTAACAATTATTTTCGCGCATCACGAGCTGTACGCTGAGGTCCCTGCATGTCCTTCGTTCTTCTTCTGTATCCCTGGTCGCACATTCTTCACTTAGCACGTAACACAAGTCACCGCGCTGTAGCTTAATCAATTTCCCCCACATTAGCGATCTCCCATCGCGGAAATGACCGCTTCGCTTTCCCACGTGCACGACGTCCACTTAGCCAACCGTAACGCCCCACACACCCACCCAGCACAGGACATCCAACTTTCCTCGTCAAGAACAAGGCCTAATCCATGCATTTTCCTCTTTCCATTCTAATTGTAGCGGCATGGAACCATCGAGCCGGCTAGTATCTCCCATCCCATAGTGAAACCCATTTATAATGAGACGCGCACATGCAACACACATATGTGGATTAATCATTCGACGTTTCGCGCCAGCCCGGCCCTGCAAGGAAAGAGAGACAGACACAGGTAGACATCGCCGCCACTGAGCGGGCGGAGACGTGGCTTCGGTAAACGCGTTAGCGCGTCCGGGGATAATTACAGGGACGTGTTGTCTTTTTGCGGTCCTCTCGACCAATTAGTCCTACGAGCTGACTAATTGTGCGACGTTCGGCCCCTTTTCGGATCTCATCGCGATACTTACCGCGGCAACTGTAATGTGAAGTTTCGTATGCTCGAACTTCCAAGTGGCAGGGCGGTTAATTGTCTCCTGCGCACCGTCAAGATCCCCGAGTACACGGGCTTCAGCCCACTCGGGCGCCCGTGCTCAGCAGGGTTCCCATGCCTTGAGGTCACTCTCCGAACAGCCACTCGATCGCGGGACTGAATCTCAGTATTGCTCAATTAGTGTAAAGGAGCATCACCAGATAGTGTGAATTATACAGAATTAGTTGCCTGTTCGTCACGTTGGCTTTCTAAATTTTCTGTAAAAAGAAAACTTGTGCATTTTTTCAAAACTTATATTGTTGCTTTAATGCACATTTTGGATAAGATAAATGTGTATGCAGATAGTCGTCTCGTGCAGATAGTGCAGATAGATTGCTCTTTCTTTTCGCACTGATGCTATTGAACATGAGAGGCGGCTTGAGCTAGGTTTCTACCCATGTTGACAACGACGTGGAGCGTTCATAGTGCGAGCATTACCAAGCAGCACAATATACTGAAAGTCTGGTGCATTAGGGGTGGTCGTCAGGTGTCTTCTCTCTCTGTCATCTCTCTGTGGCTGGTCCTCTAATATGCTGCGAACTACAAAAGTAACCTTGATCAATCCGTCCACCCATATTCCTCCCGACCTTCAGTACACCGTGCTGCTTGGGTTCTTGCATTCATTCACTGGCTTCTGCAGTTCTAATGTCACAATGGGATCGGAGATCTTCCTTGCCTAAAATGGCGACCCGAACGTGACCCATGTTTGCCTTTTAACGTTCTGTCATGGCACAGGATGCGGGGATGTCCGAGTTTACGTAGCTTGATAAAAAGAGCATGCCCGCTGTATACTGAGTTGATGATATGGTAGCGGACTATCCCATTCCATTTATGCCTGTGCAACTACGTGCAGCGTTCTTGAAATCTGCAATTTCCTCCTCATGTGTGCTCTGGCTGCACTAGCCGAGATTGAGTCACTGCTCCACTTTTCAGTTTACGACTGGACATTAAGGCTGTCACAAACATTCACCATGGCGTTGCAATGGTCAGACACCGATGCACAACCTTCTGCATCTTTGGTCGATGGCCCATCATCGTCTGTGTGAGCTCAGCGCAAGCCACTGTTAAGGTCCTCACAAAGTTGGAAGCCATGTCCATGTCTATGTTCAGTGCTAACGCCACGCGCACTTCTCAGAACTCATACCAAGCACGCTCCGAGACGTTTCGGATGGGGACAATTGGTCATTATTTGATGGCTGTCAGTGCGCAAGAAATCGGATATCATTTCTAGCAATTACATGACCATATTGTGAGATGACGTCAGTTTTGCCCTAGAAGCACAACACTGTCGGGAACCCTATACGAGAATCTCAAACCACAATAGTACTAGCCCGACCAGGAGAAGGTAAAAGGACCCGATAAGCACGATGCGTGCAATTTATTCAGCCTGATGGACACCATCAATAGCTTTCTCGTTGAAAATGGTGCAAAAGTGAGCATCATCATATACCTTGTGCGGCGGACAGTGATCATTCTTTTTTTCAACACTCTATACACTGATTTACCCATGGGAAATTGCTGAATGGAAAGAAAACGGACTTTATACATGTATCTGTAGCGTTTGCGGACAACATGGTAGCATTAAGCGAAAGAACCGAAAAGAGAACATCTTCGCAAAAAGAACTCCAACATACCATGCTGACGAATCATCGTTGTCCTACGAAAGATTTATCGAGGCGTTTTTGCCCTACCAAAACGACTTGGACGCTGGCAGCGCTTTCGCGTTTAGTCCTACCTCCGCCGCAGCTGTTCCTGTTTGGGATGGGGACGGGGGAGTGGAGGGTTACAATTGCGGACGTCTGAAATCCCATCATCAGTGCACATTTCCTCCGTCACTTCAGCCGCCCTTATCGTTGCCAAGAGGAGAAAGCTCATGACAACAGCTGTTTGTCCGATAACAGTGTACGAGCGTCGTGCGTATGCATATACCAGCCTTGTTCTCGTGAATGCTTGGGCACAATTATGTGCCTTCCTTAACACGTTTTTTGACGTTCTTTTATTGCCACCCACAAATGCAAAACACAAATGTCTTTCGCAAGGGCTGCTGCATCTGTTCGTCGTCCTGGATTGCACATACGACATGATATGGCCATCCAGCTGTCTTTGAGCCTCAGCCTTATGTACGATGCATAGAACGACCCTGGACACGGTGCTTATAGATTACCGTGCATTGACCGTATAGTCACCATCCCAGAATGATAGTTGCTCATTAGCGAATTCTTTCGAATTTCTGCATGCCCTCTCATGGAATCATGTCTTCATGTCACTTCACCACGGACCATTGCCACGCGGAATCCTTATGGACTCATTTCAGCTGCATGGAGATCCTTCTCCGATCCTCACCATATGTTATCAGCTGACTGACAAGAGGTTCCTTGCCGTGTCCTGACATCAAGGGCATGCAACAGTTTGTCGCCGCACGCTTCATCTTGTACTCAGTGGACCAGGATTTTTTTACTCGGGTCTGCGTTGCGCGTCAGTGCGCTAAGATCCACACGTGACCTTCAATGGCTTCAGAAACGACTCCTCCTGTCATCTCGGCACTTAGTCGTAACATAGGCCGTAACGCCTCGAACGAGTGTTCCCGTCTTCCGTTTTTGCAGCCGGCCATCAGTTCCTTCCCGCGACCTTCGAACTATCGCCTTCCACACTTCTGCTCACAACACTGGAACCCTTCCAGGAATATTCAACCAGTGGCCTACTGAGGACGCATTGCACATGGTCCAGTGCCTACTCTTCATCCTCCTGAATATGCACGCCGTGACGAAGACCGTCTTCTCGTTATTCCCTGCTGACGCTGTGTTCGGCACCGCAGTGACCATTTTAGACCATTCCACACATGCATATCCCGTAAAAACTGCCGTTATGACTTTCCTGCGGCTACTTTCACCCGC
This sequence comes from Ornithodoros moubata, assembly GCA_029532675.1. NCBI lineage: Eukaryota > Metazoa > Arthropoda > Arachnida > Ixodida > Argasidae > Ornithodoros > Ornithodoros moubata. The sequence goes on from JARGYV010093848.1 coordinate 18,060, forward strand.
CACCAGTCAACCCTTCGTCGTCACCGTCCACATTTTCTCACGCGTACATCGCACCGAATAGATGCCTTTCGCCGTACTACGCGTATGGCGCGGTATCATGACTGTGATGGACTCCGACCAGAAAGATAACAGTAGTACAATTTTTTACAACAGCCCCCTTCAGAAGACCGCATTTATTCACGGCAATACTTTCACATCCGCACATTCCAGCAGACTCTGCTGCCTTTAGTTTGACAACAACTCGACATTTGCTGCTAACATTCCGTGCCATGTTCTTGTATGAGGAGTGAGTGGGTGGGGGCTCCAGTCATTGAGATAGGTTGCAACTCTCCGCGCTCCTGTAGGTTGAGCGCATATACTTCGCCACAATTATAAAGCTTGTCACTTCATGTCTGGGCATTAAGGGGACAATCGAATTGTCCCCGGCCGATTCTGAAACTAAAGCGGTTCTTGATTTTTTGCTGGTCACTGATAAGCACGCTGAAATTCCTAGAGCGATTATTCCAGTAATTTTCGTGAAACATAGTGAAATACACAGCTAAAGCAGACGCCGGATGTTGATAGTATTCCGGACATATGTCATGAGGACTGCAACCAATGGGGACGCGCCAGCTCCTATGCCATCTGCTACGAAGATCAGGAGAAAGTGTCGGGAGGTGATAGGTCGCAATATGTCAGACTACGAAACCGTGGGTAATGTTCCGTTCGCGGGAAGTGATGTCGGTGACACCGGTGGCGAGGAACTCGCATTCCACAATGTCTTATTCTTTGGGAGTGTTGTGCCGGATGCTCCAATAGCGCCGGTACGTACTCTTACAGTTTACAAAACGTAGCTATACTTGTCGTGTGAGGAGTGTGAAATGGTCGTCTGGGTTTTCTCTTTCCAGCGTTGTACGAGGTTCACCGCCTATTCTGTACTCACTACTTATGTTTCAGACCACCCATACGCAAAGACAGGCGATATCCATCTGAGTGCAATTAATCCGTACAGGATGTGTGTCCTGGCGAGCACTCTTTCACACTTTCGCTTCGTCTCGCTGGGTCAATGAAATACTAGTATAAGCTCGGGATTGCTTATGGGTAGGGTTTCCGGTTTTCGGAATTTTCCGATAAATGCTGAAAAATGACCGACGAATATTTTTTCAAAAATTCGGAATTTTCCGAAAAGCTCCGAATTTCGCTCGTTCCGTGCACACCTGCACCCTCAGTAACAGAACGGAAATCCCCAAGATGGGGCTCAAAGGAACTTTCAACACTTTTGAATCTGCTCTTCTCAAAATGCGGGTGAGTAATAGGGAAACCCAGCAAGCACTCCCCTGCGACCTACTTTGCCTGCACTACATGAGTTGGCCCAGACTGCCTTTTCGACTCCCTTTCACAGGGCAAGCAA
>JARGYV010093855.1:0-11258 GCA_029532675.1 Ornithodoros moubata
GAGCTGTATGCTTTCCTTGGCAAGCTATATGCACTGGAAACGCCATTTCGATACGGGTCACAAATACACGGTCTTTCGTCGGAAAGACTCGCTCAAGTTCACGTATATCAGAGGTCTGACCGTGCACGATGTTTAACGAAGTAGTACCAGAAAGAAAAAAAAAGTAATAGACATAAAGAGATAGCGACGATAAGAGATAAAGAGACGGCGTGCACTGTACGAGTCCCACCTGCCATTATGGTCTCGTTCAGGGATACAGGTCTGTTGCACACGCTGCAAAGAAACTGTTGGATCTTCCACTGCGCCGGTATGTAGATGTTCGTATGACCATGGAGAGCGATATTAGCCTTTTTAAGGACTATTAATTATGTCATGTTGCGTCGTCTCAAACAATGTGCTATGAAATAACACCCAGTCATATATATAAATAATCATAGTGAAAGCCTCCATGCCACATTCAGCATTTCCCCGCACTCGTCGGTAGGAGCCTTGCATGTACTGTCAACGGGTTGGTACCACATGACGTACTAATTCCGTTTTCTCGTACCTCTTCTGTTACTCTTAGTTACAGCAAACCCACTGATCTTTCGTGACCACGCGGGGGAAACACCACTCCTCTCGTGTGTCCAATACTACAGGGGGATCTACGTTTCGGCAGCAGCGCTGCCATCAACAGGACTAAGGAATGGCTACACAAACATCGTTTTTATACATGGGAAAGGCAAACTGACAAGGAAGAGGAGGAGCAGTGCATGCGCATTTGTCGAAAGAAAGTTCTCGGGTAATGACGTCACAGGAGTTCCGGGTGCATCTAGGGATGGCGACTGGCCCTAGTCGCCATCCCTAGATCCCTACATCCCTAACCCGAAAGCTCTTTGTCCGCTTTCTATTTCAACTCTCTCTCTCTCTCTCTCTCTCTCTCTCTCTCTCTCTCTCTCTCTCTCTACGTATATATATATATATACAGTATATATAATGAAGAAAAAGAAAATGGAGGAATAGACTCACTGTAATGCGACATATGTAAGGTGGCCATAGCCATATGCGGAATTTATATAATACTTATATTTAATGCTTAATTGTACTTTATTTTTAACTCTTTTTTGTGTGTGAGAGCATCCTGACGGCTGAAGTAACCATAGGGCTACAGACCTCCCATATAACTGTCCTACAGGCTGTCACGCTATACCGCTATACCCCTACTTAGGAGTCATTAAGCATAGAGCCAGGGCTCGTTATTTAACGCAATGTAGTTACCTTACTGTTGTCAACATCATCTCTTTCAATCTACCGGTGAGGCGACTGCTATACGCTGTAAAGCTAGTCTCTCGCCTTTGAGGTATCGCTAGCACGATTATTACTATTATTATTTTCCGCGAATATGCGAGCGTACCTTTCAGCGGGCCACGGGAATTTGAATCTCCTGGCGATAAGACTTGCTTAGTATACAAGGGGCAAAACTATGTGCTCTAAAGCAATTTACACAAATGACACGACACTCCGGGACGTTTAATGAGAAGGGATTCTCTTGTTCTTCTTCTACTCCAGTCTTAATCTTTTCGTCCTCCAGCTCATGGAACGTTCCTCACGAGACGCACTTCGCGAAAAAGTGCCTGCCCAGATTCTTTTTACATAGCACCATACAAATAAAAACGATGCAATGTATCGGAGTGTACGTATAGGACACATGATAGACGAGCGAATATTTGGACAGGCACACGAAAGGAATCTGCCATCGGCTTTCAACGACTGCGTAGCCCATACGTCACGGTCAGATATGTGGCATATTACGATCTTGGAATGTATAAAATGACAGTGAAAGCTCTCCTGTTTCACTGCGCATGGAATGTGAAATCTACGTATCGCCGCGCATCACCATGTAACATCATCCAATATAATGCCACAAAGAAATCCTTCGCACACAAACGGCATACTTCTATTCGAAAATTCATTTTGAAGATTGAACAGCCCCGGACTGCAGTGATTCCAGACGTCTAAAAGCGGACCACAACGTACGGCTCTCGCACGATTGGCAGACACAGGTCACGTGGTAACCAAGTCGTTGCCTTATCACAAATAAACTTTCGTCGTTCAGTTACGACTAAACAAATCATCAATGGTTTATTTTAAGCAACTGTTACTTAAAGTAAGGACGACACCATCTGTCCAAACCACGAAGACGTAAAGTGGATCTGTAGCGGTCTGCCTGCCTGGTCTGGCGGCATGGTTGCGGCAATTTTATTTCACTTTATTTCCTTTTTTTATGGAGACGAGGAGTAATCAGTAGGATCCATGCACCAACTATAGGGTTGACAACACACGGCCCAGCACCTTCATTTGTGAAGAAATCTTTGTAATTTTATTATTAGAAAACTGAGGCGACTAAGGTGGCATCACTTTGTATCTGAAATGTCGTTTAGGAAGGCCTCCAGAAAATCATAAAACCTGCAGGGCTTATTAACCACCTTAGGGTTCCCTTAATGCAATTTTCCTGCAGCAGGGATACTATATATTAGGCACACTTGTTAATAATCTTGTCTTGGACGATGAATCTGAGGCCATGCGTGACAGACGGCCTCTAACCGCGCGCAGGCGACACCGGTACAGCACTTTACTTAGAAATCTCCGCGCTTGAGGACTACAAAATACTGACGTGACGATTGCAAACAATGATACCGAATAAAATATAACGCTATGGTCACGCATACAGTTCATCATTATTTTTCTTTTCATTCTAACCACATTTTGGGCGCTCACTGTTTTCATTTTATTTCTTGCTTAAATGAAAAAAGAAAAAGAAAAGGAGAAAACAGAGATCTGGTCCTTGAATTGACCTCTCCTACAGAATCAATATCTGCGCTCTCGGCCATACACTCGTAACCGATCTGCTGTCGCACAATTTTATGACGTCGCTCATGACTGGTCGATGCATTCATTTATTGCACTTTCTGCATTGTGCCTTGCTTGAAAGGGCATCTGAGTTGAACTTTACATGGTGCGAAGCAACCCTGTCATTTCAGTTTGATGCTTACGACGTAAACCTCATGGGGTGACGAAGAGCGAGGACAAGCTCCTAAACACCCTACAGTTATAGGAACACTATTCAGGAAGAAAGCTCTCCTTTTATGATAGGACAAAAACAACCCGTGTACGTGACTGATGTGTAGGACTTGACGCGAGACATTCGTACGGTTTATCCACTTCGCGCTGGAGTGTCGGCTGGTCGGTATCGTTTCGTCCCGGCCATTGACTGCGGCTTTCCATCGCGCGGGCCACGAGACTGCAGAAAACTACTGCTTTGAAGCAGCGCTTTTTATAGCGGCCTTCTGGAACGACAATAACCAGAGGCGATGTTAAGAGCACATCTCAGACTTTCTCGGACCCCATCGAGAGCTTGCATCAGAGCAGGACGAGTGTACAAAGCGTCGGAAGCTATTGATCTAGGAAAGCGCTTTCTCTTCACATGTTAATGGCAGCGAAAGAGTAGAAAATTCGTAATATATACAAAAATAAAAGGCAAGCAGCTGGGCAAAACCACCCGTAAATATTTGAAGAAGCTCAGAACCGCGCCTTTGGGCAGTTCAAGGAATAATTGCTTAGAAGCATGTTATCGCTTGGAATTCAGCAATCTAAACATAGTGGTGCTTTTGGCGGACTTCTAAATGATGAGGTGTGGTGTCTTGAATATGTCTAAGGAAGCCATGTGGTCAACTTACGTGGATTTCGTCTGCGACGAGAGGTTGGCGTGTTGTGCTGCCAAAACGCACATGCATTTCACATGCATTTGTGGCCGTTGAAATATTTCTATATGGATATAAATATAGCTCGCTTACCCGACTTAAAGTAACCAGACTTCTTTATGACGGCCACAATCTCCAACTTATTATTTTTCCGGACAGCAACAACGGTAGGTTGTTGCTGTTCACGAGAAGAGTAAATTAATACGGCCGTGGCTCCTATAAGGAAATTTTCTTATTTCAGGTACATAATAAAAGTAAATAAAATAAGTCATCAAATGAATTATAAGTGCTGATGAGACGATTGCAATTTCTGCTACGCTCAAGTAAACGTCACATACGGTGACGTGCGCCATATGCTGACGGCTTGTCGACGGCGCTTTCATCTCGCTGCGCGCCCACACCGTTCGAAGCAGGTCTTCTGCTATAGTCCTCATATGCAAGCCTTTCGTTAGATGAAAACCTTCAGGTACTGCGTTATACAATCGCCTTTTCCGCAATGATTGTGTTGAAAAAAAAAATTGTGTTAGAGGCCCCGAGTTACCCGAGGACCGTGTTATCCGGATGAACTTCGATAGCTGTGTCATTAACGCAACCGTGGTGTGTCGTGCTCACGCCAGAAGTACTCCTTCTCTGAATAATTAATAACAGCGTGGGGCTCGCACAAAATAGTTTCGTGCTGAGGGTCATCCACCTCCGCTGAGCCATTGTCATGTTCAGAAGAACCTTGTGCTCTGTACGTCTCCAGCGACTTTGTCTCTGAATGGTTTGGCAGTAGAGGGGAACGCTGCTGTCACGAGCGTAGCGGAACGGAAGAAGACGTGTGAGTGGCGATGCGGGTCAGTAGATCGTTCATTTCCTGGCTTGTCCTTTTATCACCTTCGAGGTGTTGAGAAAAGAATGTCTTGAGACTCACAAATGCACAACACAGAAACCAGAGGATAGAGAAAAGCAAGAAAAATGGGGGCAATAGATTACAGCGCCTGTAAAGCATAGTACGTAATTTGGGTGAGGCCAAACTTTGACACATGGGAGTAGGTTCATTTTTGTAGCGTTCTAACGGAAGGGGAACTGTACTCAATGTTACTATTGCAACATCAGTCATTTCTTTAACTACATTTTCTTCGTTTTCCGTTCGCTTGGTCTTGTCGGGCGTGGAATGCTAGTATGGACTGCTCATATCGCTTGCATGTTCCTTCAATTTTTGTCTCACGCTGTACGTCGGCGTAGACACGTGCAAGGCAGCGACATTTTCCAGCTAAAACGAAGAGATAAATTTAAAGACTTTAGCCGTATTAACTAAAGGAAAAAAAAACATCCTCGGTCGTAAATCAGAAACGCTTCTATTCTGTCATTAACGCTCCTACACCCACGCGTTTGCTGGCAATTAACGCCAAGACATGTACACCATCTGTTTGCTGCAGGAACCTTGCCATTTCTTCGCCGACGGCACGGCCCGACTGTTCCCGGTTCGCAGGCAAAACAAACGTCTTTGGCACTTGCCAAACACCTTCCTTGCACTAGTGACCACGTGACAGACTGTTTTAGAAGGAAGGGAAAATGAAAGAAGGTCGACTGACACTGGCAACGCGAGACTGGCCCCAAAATAGACGCCACGATCGGGTATGTCATTTCTTCAAGACGAACGAACGCTTTTTTCGAGGCTGAACGGGCAGGCATATTTAGCCATCACCATCGGCTCACGTCTTCAATGAAGAGATGCATCTGCGACGTCCGGTCAGTCTTTATAGTTACGACGTACCTTTTTTAGATTAAAACCCGAGTGGAACAATACAATACCTTACAATAATTTTCCGAGAAGCAAGAATGAAACAAGTTTCTGATATATTTTTTTTTTTGTTACATCAAACTAACTAGAATTTCTCCCGAGTTTTCCAGTGAGTTTCTGACGCATTTGTGATCAAAAGTGGCCACCGCGATCATGATGGGAACTTCATGAATAATTTTCTGACGTGCTTCTCATTAGTTTCTACGCTGTTTCTGATTGGTCTGTGATGCATACAACCTGAGTTTTTAATTCGCTTCCGATTTGAAACACACAAGTTATTGCTGCTAAATATTTGGTCGCAACAACCTACATGTTTCACATGTGACCCCCTGTGACGACTACGTTTTTGCCCCCATTAGCAAAGCCTACTACACGAAGCCACTATTCACATAGCATATTTTTCTTTTTTAACCTTCCTTCCTTCCTTCACATAGCCACTGCGACCGGAACTCATCTACGTATAAACTCCGTGAGAGAAAATTAGGTTGAATTTTAAGCGATGGATTTAAAAGATTTCGAGAAGTTTCGTCGATTAACATACTCTCAGCGTGTGGCATCGCTTTTAAAACTACGCACAAGTTCAACAAACGACCCACTCGGAACGTCATCCCCGACGTGAATCGCATCTGAACAGAGAGAGAATCGTTACTTTATGTCCTGGTTTCGAATGAAGCAAACGTATGCGGGGCATTATACATGGTGCAATCGCCACGAGAAATAATGTAGAGACACTGCTCGACGGCAGCAAAGACAGACGTTAATTTAAATATTCATACAAGGCAGTAGGTATGTAGGCAGAAGATACAGACGGCGAGAAGCTCAGAGTACTTGCCGAATGGGAATGAATTCAATCTTGACAACAGTGTCTGCAAAACGTGCTTTGCATACATGACGTTGTCATTTGCTGTTGAAGACGCAATAAAGGCGATCAATGTTTATCCTTTTGGGCTTGCACCTGCCGCTCGCTGCACATTCTAAGAAATGAAATATGTGAAACATATGTGAGGGATGCAGTCTATTACACTACAAACACTGAGAATGCCACGAAAACTTACAACGAAGAAGACGAACGATATTCGTATCACACCGAGAATGATTTGAGGTGTGAAAGCACCTGTCGATGTTGGGCAGTGCTGCAGCTGTAGGCTTTCATAAAGTGCGGCCACTGTAAAGGCTTTTTGTTTATTCTCTTTAGCCGTGTTCGAAGCCTTTTTCTTTCACTGGTATATGAGGTACAGTTCATAAGAACACGATGAATGTCAGACGCAACGCCGCAGTCCGTGCATAAGCTGCACAAGGCCGGAGCTGCGGCGTGGATGCGACGTTGAGGCGAAGCCTGGCACTCGGTCGGGGTTATGAAACGAGAATTTATGGTCCACTGAATGCATAAGTGATTGGTTGGTGACGTCCTGGCACAACTGTCGCGGAGCCAGTGGCTTGATCATATAGGATACAAATGATCTTCTACCTCCCTTGAATAGTATGATGGGTAATGTTGAAGTGGTTTAAAGTGGAGTCGAGATTTGCGGCAACCTACTAATAAGGTGAAGATGAACACCGTGTTGGGAACGTCCAGGGATCGGAAGCCTTTTTTAGGCAAGCAATTTACTTTAGTAACAGAGACAGTTTCGGGGATAAATAAACGTGCCCTTTGTGCCGACATCGAGTCTGAAGAGAGTTTAAAAAGGAAGAAGCAAAATGATTCTCTATTATACAGACTAGAGGTGGGGTATGATGCCAGCTGGCGTGCAATTAGTGACTGAGCGCAAGAAGAAAACGACGATGTTTCAATGCGTGACGATGAGGCGACAAGCTCTTTCATTTCCGAAGTATTTTCAGCGAGACTCTGCACGACAACTTCGGCATAAACGTCTTTGTTCACTGCGTTCCAAGTAAATATTCTCCGCACACATCAACATGCAACTTTTCGAGGCTGCACTTCAGGGGCTTTATTGATTACAATTTCTTTTCAGTTCCCTCTATGGCTTCGTTTCAGTCCTGGAGACTCGTTTCGTGCGTGAAACTACAATTTACATGTACGAGCACAAACTATACTTGCGAACGCGAGTCGAAAAAGGTAAGAAAAATCAAAACCGCCATCTTTTCAGCCGTCGGTAGCCAGTGGAGGAAGCACACTTTTATTGCTCTAGATACAAAATCACTGGCGCCACCTTCCATAAACTTTAGGCCAGAAACGTTAAAACTGGTTTGAGTCCAGATGCCAGGGCATTTCTTCATGAAACCCGACTTTACGACTTAACTCCTCGGCCTGTCTTTCTCTGCGTCGGACCGTTGCATGCGAGCGTCTTAATTGAGAGAGCCTACATAGTTTGATGGAGAAGGGGATTAATTGAGTAAATAAACCCCGGCTAATGGCATGAGAAATAAATCGAGATGTTGCCTGACGACTGGTGACTTCTCTGGAAACAGTCTTGTTTGAATTGGGCAGTATGTGCGGGTTATGGTTAACATTACCGCGCAGTAACCGGATCATTAATTAAGCGCTCTCATATAAGGCAAATAGTTTGTGTGCCGCGGTAAGCACGAAGATTAACTGCCGGGCAGGCTAAACTGTTTCAGAAACGCACCTAAAGTTTGTGGTGTATGAAACATCAAAGAGGGCAATGCATATAAAATGCGCTGACTGTTGAGACAGCAGGAAGGGAGGGTGGGTACCTTCTTAGTGCTCGTCAGCAGTTAAGAGAGAGCTTAATTGTAGTTGTGCCTGGCACGCAATACATTATGTGACACGTGGTAAGACCTTGTCGTTTTAGAGAAGCGAAAAAGGCGACTTGCGCAGTATACCGTGAATGATCACTCCTGCCATACCGTCAGTAGGAGAAAGGACGATGATGAATTAGAGACATCCAATCGTAAGCGTCATATCCATCAATTGCTCTGCTATCGCTGAAGCACAATATATGTCATCGAACAACAAGATCCACTTGCCATGATATAGATATTCACTAATGGCGTCGCATTAATAACCACACGAAAACAAATATTATCCACATATTCCTAACACCTTTTCAGGCATGTCACATAATAAGAAGGACGTTCTATATCCTACTCGGCACCTAAGCCCATCACCGGCACAGCAATTCATTAATGCCACATAAGCGATGGTGCTGCGAGAGTTCCAAGTACGAGAGTATATGCAGTTATAAGGATTATAAGCATACTCTGAAGTAATCCATCAGGAACGCGTGGAGGCCTCTAATTCATGCTGGAAATGGGGTTTATGAAGACGATTTTTTTTCTTCTTTATCCCTGTGAGGGTACTGACTGCATTATGAATGGGGCTGGGGAAGAACTTCTCAATATTCATCTCGTCTATTTCTGCAGGTTACACAGTAATTCAGTCGCAAGACTGATAAGCTTAAGAACCCACTCATCGAAGTCTGGGAATTCTGATGTTGATGACTGGGTGGAAACAGGACAGCGACTGACATGATCGAATGCGCGACCGACGTGCGTAAGAGAGGAAGTTGTGGACGGCTCCTTATGTCTGCTAATGCCTACTCTTCACTGATTTATGACGCCCTTGATGCTTTCTGTTGGACACACTTTGATTCCTGTGCTCCTACGCTGGACAAGTTCAATATACAGGTTCAGTACTGATGATGTGAATTCTCCCTGGCGAAGAACGGCATAACCAGTGGTGCAGCAGCACGTTGTAAATAAGTTACCTCAGCGTGTCATGGCATATGTATCGCGCGCTTGATTTATTTAGAGCTATGTTAAGTACGATCGACCTAGTTTACTTGTTGCTGCCTTTAGGTACGTACTTAGGGTCCATAACACCCGATCCATCAGCGTACTGCATCTCTCGGAGTTCCTGTCCTCACCCTATGAGCTACCACATTGACAGCAGTGAAGCGCCGGATGAGACCGCACATTCAAAGTTGCTCTCGCTATTTCGAAATAAGCTACAGGACCTACAAATATAAAGTGAACCAATAACGTAACATGGCCCATTTTATAACCCTTTTTATATTTATTGCACCACTTACTGAGTTGTCCCAAGGGGCAATCTCAAGATGCACGTACCTGATCTCTGGTACCACTTTCTACCGTACGATATATGGAGCAAGCAGGATCCACACCAGCAATCACCGTGCTGCAATCGAAGCAATGGACTTTTAGAGAGACCGGGCTTGTAGGATGGACTCATTAAGCGGCCTCTGCGCTGTCGCTCTGAGATCGCGATTAGGACTAAGAGTTACGCTTGCCAGGACGCTCCCCTTAATGACATCTCTGCCTACTGTGCGTGGAACGGTGGCATGACTTCAATTGGTTGAGACTGTAACTAAGTTAGAACTGCAGTTTTCTCGCAAGCGGGTGACTGTATTGCTTTTATCGGTGAAGAGAGCATACCGTACTGGCTTCTGGGTTTCGTTAGAAGCGTTCCTGATAGCAAATAATGGGCGCAAAACGTAGCAAACGTAATGCTATGGCGGCATGCTTAAATTCGTTCCGGGGTCACTTGTATGCTGTCGCACATTTTAGGCTACACGTTTTTGTTTTCAAAAAGAATTTTGTAGACACGTCATAGAACCTTGTTCAGAACGTATAACATGTTCTGAAGCTATGTTCGTCATCATCAGTCTGATTGTCCTAGTAGTGACCGAACGTTTTGACAAGAGTTTGACGTTGCTGCGGTACCGTCTTGCATTTCATTATCTCCAAGATTATGAGGGGGGGGGGGACGAAATGCTTGTGCATGCAAGCTATGAAAACGTTACCACTGGCTATACGCCAAGGCAACCACTCTGTATCATTTAAATACATCTCTCTTGGAGAAATCAGCACACACAATTACTGGAGTATTCAGGCAAACCTGTAGACCAAGCTCTGGATGGACGTCCGACTGTGACAGACAATGCGTGCTCGGCATAGCAGTTCATTTTTTTCCTGTATACTTTATAGTACCCCGTGCTTTTTTTATTCCTTCTATACTTTCATAACACTGATATGGATTCAGTGACGTCCTCATTCTTCTTGTTCATCTTTAACAAAGTAGCTTAGCCATAGCCAGAGTAAGTAATTAGGAAAACAGGAAACCAGAACCATCCTTCTGCTTTATCGACGACCTAGGTGAGTGTATTTTTAGCCGTATGTCAGCACCGCCCATATCTTTATTACGCAGCCATGCGTTGGCATATTAATGCGCTGTCCCCGTAAAGTACTGCGTGAGCTTTACATTCCGTCGCTGGATCAACGTGAATCCAGGATGATCGGATTATACACGCCATATTTCACGTAAGCGATGGGCGAAATGAATGCGAAACGAAGAAGATTAAGTTAGCAAGTTTACAAGCAAAGCTAAATGTGCTAATGGACTGCAGTGGGGCATGCACGTTTATGGAGTTCATATTCACCCAGGATTTTAGGTGGATATGTCGTCATGACTCATGTTGCAGTGCTGAACAAGTGAACAAAGATACCTTACCACGGACGTAGTAATGGTTGCTTAGGATAACCTGTTCAACAACGTGGTGGGCATATTACTGATGGGGGAACACCGGATTGAAGGGATCCGGAAGTTATAGGCATGTTTATTTCTGTCGTGTACTTGATAAAGAGCCACCAGTAGACAAAGTAAAGGCAGTCAGCTCTATACAGTGTATCGCCTTATGTGGTAACCTAAGGCTACCTAAAAGCTTATGCTCTACAGGATAGATCCTGCTCCGTCTTTCTCTGCGCCTTCTTCGACATCTCGGTCCGTGGAG
>JARGYV010093896.1:0-15507 GCA_029532675.1 Ornithodoros moubata
CACTTCCCATCACGGCGCCTCACCCTGGGCTCCCCCTAGCAGGGTGCTGGATGCCTGGAAGTGGATTTACCGGTGAATTCACCCGAAGGGAGGGGACACCGGGGATCCGTTCTTAGCTACTTATAGGTTTATCGGCATGGTTGACCGAAGCCTGCCCGCGGACTACTAACCGCGGCATGAGCCCTGGCTGAATTAGGAAGGGCTGCCGTAGGAAATCACCGGGGAGCGAAGTACTTGCACTTAGGCTATCGGCATGGCTGACCGAAGCCTGCCCGCGGACTCTGCATGAGCCCGGACTGAATTGCCGGTGAATTCCCCTGCCTTAAGGAATCACCGCGGAGCAAAAAAGTACGTGCACTTAGGCTATCAGCATATATGACCGAAGCCTGCCCGCATACTCTGCGGGAGCCCGGGCTGAATTGCCGGTGAATTCCCCTGCCGTAGGTAATCTTTTCGTTTTGTCTTGCTGTTATTTTCTTTTTCTTTTTTTTTCTATTAGCTTTTCTATTATCTTTTATTTATTTATTTTTTCTTAATTACGAATAGTTCTGACGCAGCTCCAGCAAGCGGAAGATCCCCACCAGATGCATCCGATCCTTTTGTGGCATCATCCCGTCCTTTTGTGGCATCATCCCGTTCGGACGTCGCCGGATGTATCCGACATATGCTGGCAGCGCAGCTTTCTATGTAGCAATAATGAGGGCGTCCACAATGCTTACAACCGCTGTCTCGGGCTTTGTGAAGAACTTTGTGATGCTCCGGGCTTCTGTAACATACTCTTAATTTGTACCTGTTTCCATTCACGTATGTATCGCAAAATGTTATCATAAATAAATGAATATTTGGAAAGTGAAAAAAAAAAAAAAACGACACTCTTGTTTTAACGGCACATATAAGAAACGCTTCAACTTCCTGGGAACGCGTTCCTCATTCATTTTTTGCTCTTTTGTCGTGACGCTCAGTGTTGCCACCAAGACGAATATTGAGACCCAGCGGGACACCTTCCTGCTGTGACAACACCCTATATCATTGCTGACGAGCTAATGTGAATGACTGATAAAAGCAGCAAGCTTCAGATTGAGTCCTATGATTGTCAGGAAAACGTGAGCACAGGAAAAAATGATGCATGTGTGACGTGCAGCCTTACCCGCGAGCCTAAGAAATCTTAGTACTGCAAGCGGGCGCGTGGTCAACGACGGCAAACTGTACGCTTACACTCTATAGATCGAGTCGCTCAGCAAAGTGGTGCTTACAGTCCTCCCACAGTTCTAACTGGAGATGACAGGATTAAGGCAGCGAGAGATGCCACGTGGCATAGAAGAACAGCGTGAAACCCCCGTATGGAGTAGATTTATCAGGGACGCCTTAACGTCATCGATAGGATATCTTAGCTAACACCGTCTTAGCTCACCGTCTCTTAGCTGTGTATAAAACCGCCGGATCGTATTTCCCTTGAACATACTGGTGCAGGTAGTCCTCTAGCCCTGATATCTATTTTATTCTAAAGTGTATAACAGCACTGTGGTCACGCAAGCTGGAAAGCTTGAGCGCTTCCCGATTGCCTCTGTTCATGCGATTCCAATTAAGTATTTAGTACTTGAAACTTTTGTGCTTGCCACTCCTCCCTTTCTATCTTGAGGAACTTCGCGCCCTTGTGCGAGCGCAGTCATAAAGATTAGTATTCAGTAATAAAAGGAATAGCGTTTACAAGAGGAGTAAGAAACACCTGCTTGAGCGCACTAAGACTTTTCAGAAAGAAAACAAAGGAGAAGTGAATTCCACCGGGTCAAAGTGTAGCACACTCGGTTGGTGTCGGCCTTCTAACCAAGAATCACGATGAAAATGTTGCTTAGCATCGTCGTCTGCATTGCTGGTAAGTGCTCGCGAATTACTTGTCCAATACTCTACGCATTCTCAAGAATGCGGTTTGAAGAGAGTTGTAAATATTCTCCTTATTACATCTGCAGTCACGTCTGGCACGTACGGTAAGTTTTTTTTTATTTATTTATTTACTCTTGGTATACTTAACTAATATTGGCTTGTGCAGGACCTAATAAGTTTAAGTAGGCACTTAAAGAATACACGAAACACCAAGATTGTCATCCTGCAGAAACCTTCAAGTTTAATTTTGAAAAAGTACATGGACATAACAGGAACAATGGCCACGACATCAGTGCAGAAAAGTGACACTAACAGAATCTATTTTATAACAGATCTCTCCTATTGCGGATGTGCTCAAACTCAGACTGCCACTCAAGAGTTTCTGCTCCTTTTTCCGAATTTTTGCGGTGCGGCCCGAAACTGTAGATTACCGTTAGGGGGTAATCGACAGAAATGCTTAGCACTTCACTAATTAGCTTCGCTCCATTCTTTCTGTTTCATTTCTAAATGTTTCTCGCTGTCTAAATTTACAATACGCATCCCAAAGACACGGAGGATTTTTATCAGGAGGCATTCGAAAGAACGTCTCGAAGTCTCAAGCTCTATTTTACGACCATCCAGCATAGGGTGGCATGAGATTTCCTTCAAGAGACGGTCGAGTGAACGCTTCACAGGCTTAAGGTTTATTTTACTACTATCGAGTCCGATGGGGAGAGAGGCTTCAACGAGGAGGCAATGGAGAGAATGCTCGGCAGTCTCATGGGTTATTTTATTTTGTTTCAGTACAAGGCTCTCAGCCGGACGTACGACGGGATATTTGCGACATGCATCCAACCTGCCACTTTCCCTCGGACAACACGCATCCCGACGAAAAATGCATTAAGTTCTGCGCCAAGAATTGCAACTCTTCTGGGCTTTGCTACTTGGACAGCTGTTACTGTCACTGGGAGAAACTACAACTTAAGTCGTGATGATAAAATGAGGTGATTCGTTGTGATGAAGTAAGGCTGAGGAAAACGAATCGTAACAAACACAACGTAATAAACGAACGATTTCATGGAAATTAAACTGGAATGGTATAATCTTTTCTCAACAACCTGTAACGCCTGTTGTTGATATAGTGAAGCGCGCCTCATAATGGTCAGGAGCGATATCTCTTATTCTCAGTACCGTGATTCCAGAGGTAGACGTAACATTCACGTGATATCAAACGTCAGAATTCGTCGCTAGTTCTCACTGGTTCTTAAAATGATGCCCACCACGTACAGTTGTTCGACGTGGCACAAATTTGGACCGAAAACAATGCTATTTTCTTTCTATTCTATTTTCCAATTTCTATTATTCAATTCTTTTTTTTTTTTTTTTGAAATTTGCAAAAGCTTCACTATTTTTGCCAATTAGAAAAAAAAAAGTGGTCCAATTGAGCTGATATTCAGCACAGAGGCTCCTCAGGTGCTCCCTATTCCATGTGCCACAAATTTAAAGAGAAAATAATATTATTTTTTCCCGAAAATTGGCAAAACACCGAGTTCAGGGGTTTTCGATGTTCCACAAATCATATAGAGTGAAAAGAATGCATATCGGCGGCTTCCAACCTGAAGCGGGTTGCTTTAACTTGTGCTCCACCGGAGTTTTGGATTTGCGTTCGCTGTTTTTGGCGGGAAGATGGCAATTTTTGTAGTCTCAAAACTCTGTTAAAGAAAAAAGGTTTTAAAGAAAAATCTCTGTTCAAGAAAATATTTTATCGTTTACATAAAGAAGCAGCCCGTGCCAAAGGAACAGGTGGTCAGTTCCTCTTGTTTCCACATCAAACAACAAATTATAGACACGTAGACGAAGAAGAGAAGTGTCTTTAAAAACGCAAATGCAGCAAGGAACAAACATGGTAATCTAATTCGCGAGATCGTTGCGTTTTTATGGCCTCTTGCTGGCAGCTGGCGAAGTATGTACACATGTTTCAAGACAAAGATTGCTTCTGACGCATACGCAGCTTTATTAGTTGTAGTATTCTAAGTGGGGGTAACAAATTTATCATGGCTATCACACTGGCCATCCTAATATGCACGTCGGGTGAGTAAATTTCTCAAGGCTATTCAGCAACCACTTTTATGCTTACGCGTACTACTGTAGTGTCTATACTGTAGTGTATGCGTAGTGTCTATGTAACGACTGAATATATAAGACTGGAACGGAGGAATATAACGGCACTGTAGTTCCCCGCATGGTTCTAGAGGGCTATACCTCCCGTTTGCGAAAAGTGGCGCTCGCGACCCTCAAAGCACCGTTACAAGAACCTGCCCCGCCGAAGTGTACGGACCCGGCCCCGTTTAGAACTGAACGGAAACCTGCACCGGGAACGCAGTGAACCTACCTTCAGATCATGCTTTTCATTATTCATTTTTCCCTATCCTCTGTTGATTTGTTTTGGGATCATGCAACATGCAGGGCTTCTACTTTCGGCAAGTGGACACCTGGTGTACCTCTCACAACCCGTTGAGGAGCAGACATACCTAAAGGAGGACCAGAAGTTCATCACTCAGCGCCCTTGCGATGTCGATGATCGCTGGAGGTCGCATAAATATTGTGACGACACGTGCAGAGTGAACAGGCTTGTCAAAGGCAACTGTAGTGGCTCTCCCGGTACTTGCATATGTTACTACTGAATAAAAACGAAAGAAAAGTCATGGTGCCCAATGTGTGTTGTGCGCTGCTTGAAGGTGACCTGTCATTTCACCGCAATCGTCCAGGCTCAGCCTGTCTTCTTCCACTAACACCGACGTAACTACCACTATAAGTGAGACTGCTGCTGACATAGAAGGTGCCGTTGAAATTCGTGCTTCGAATTTAACTGAAGTGGCAAGCACCAGAAGCGCCATTCAAAAATCCAATCAATAAATCGGGCTGCACAGCGAGTTTTACGGTCCCCAAAATAGCAAGTAGCGAAGTGCATTGTGCACACGGGGTCAACGAGCCATATATCACAAAAGGATCTTGGCTAGCCTTGATCGCAAGTGATATACATACGTCAGCAGGCACGTCACCAGGAACGTGCCTGCTGGCCTTGTGGGGAGAGAGGGGGCGATAAGTAAAGCACACTGCTTTTTGGGCGTTTTAAGATTTTATTCGTTCAAACCAGTAACCTGCTAAAATCAGGATTTTGCGTGATCTCTCTCGAGACACTTAAAAACGACATGGTTGCAGGAGCCTACGGAACCACTGCAATGTGCCCGTACGTGAAGAACCAAATACTCCTACGTGCTCGGATACCTCGTTTTCTAGTGGTCAGCAAAAAGAGAAAAGGAAAGAAAACAAAAGGAAGAAACGAAATGAATAAAAAAGAATTCACGGTATATCGTCGTATCACTCAGATGTACAGAGCGCCTTATAAGGAATATCAGAATAAAGGCTGCCGCGCATCGATGTTAGCACCCGTGATAGAAAATTGACCTTCGATGTGACTAAGTATAACTCGGCGTCTTCACAGTATTGTCAGATCTGTTTTCTGTCGCTTTGGAAGAGACCAACGAGAGCGTTGTGGTGTCCTCAGTTTGCTCCTTGCCAACATGCATCGTGATGGCAACCGTCGATTCGTTCCTGTTGTCATCGGGTTGCGCATATCTTTCCGAGTCAAGCTGTTTCAGCAAATCCACAGTTGTAGTCGTCGTTTCGCCGCCAAATATAAGACGTCCGAACAACTGGAATACGGGAAAGAATCCCAGGCAGCAGCAGAAGACGAGCAAAGAGCTTAGCATAAAGCCTGTAGCCATAGCACCGGGATTCTGTGTACTAGGAGGGGGCAGCGGCTGTGCATTTATCAGTGGCTCCTCCATGATGTCTAGTTGGGCCACTGGAGATTCTTGCACTGCCCCGGCATGGACTACGGGAAACGGCTGTGCCACTGGGTTCAGCGTTGGCTTCAAGTGACTTGGTGAAGCAAGTAATGGTTTTGACACCGGAAACTGTTGTACTGGTTTACCATGCTGTTGTGCTGGGGAGCCCAGGTGGAAATGACGGGCGTGTTCTTGTGGGAACGCAGGTTGTCGCATAGTTTCTGCTCTGGCTGGCGATTTTTGGTGATGGTTCCCAGTGGCCATTTGTAACAGAGGTGTTGCGTACTCCGTGATTGTACACCGCTAGAAGCTGGCGGAGCTGCGGTTATCTCGCTGATGGTAGAAGTTGTACCGAGTTCCTCTCGAGAGTTCCAAGAATCTTTTTCTTCTGTTTCTTTCCTGTTGGAAAGCTCAGCAACAAGATCACTCTACACAAGAAAGGTTGGCCAGAGCCTATTACGGTTCTAATACTCCTAATATTTCAAATCTAAATATGATTATGTTCTTTAATAAATGACACCACGCTTTTAAGAATGTGGTTCCATCTGCCACTACATGAGGCCCAAAACTATAATACTTAAATCTTCTTCTTTTGACCTTTTCTTCTTCTGGACAGTTGGCAGCTGTCCGCAGCGAAAATTTACCAGGACCCAGTACTGCTGCCGGCTGTGCTGCATGGGCGCATTGTTGTATGTGCTGTATGTGAAGTCGGCCCAGGACGCATGTTCACCTTTCGAACAGCATGCCGCTCAGCTATGCAGGCAGGTGCGCTTGGTAAGTAACGCTACACCACCACCACCACCTCCTCTAGTCTTCCTGATATGTCACATCCAAAACGATGGTATTTTTCGCGAACAATATCAAGTTTTGTGTTATGGTGTGGTTCATTCTGCCACTGTATAATGCAAGAAATCATGCAGCTTTTCCTTCCATGTGCTTTTCAGCCCTTCTTTCAAAAGTGAGCCAGGACAGCCTAGGCCAGTTCTTATCGTCTTATCTTCTTCATGTCTGACCCCGATGTTCTGGACATCGTCTCTGTGCGTTACGCTGGGTTACGACTAATTTGACCAGGAATAATTAACGTGGAATCCAGCAGAATGGTTGTGACACTTTTGTTTGTGGGCAGTTCCTTTTCTACACTGACATATTCACATAAGCATTCCTTTGAAAGTCAGCCCGCCAGCCGTTATTCATGTACCGTTCGCGGCTTGAAGAGGTTCACATGGAATGAAAACAGGCCACGTGTACGAGGCTACTTCTTTTTACAACCTTCATCTCACGCCTTCGAGCACAGAACAGCAGTCGCTTAAGACATCGAGTCGAAGCTGCTAACAGCCATTTGTAACACGTAAGCGAAAGCTTGGTCATGGGAAAGCTAGCTGCCACTCTTCTGCTCCTGACCAGTGAGTATTGCTTCTTTTCCTTCGTTCTTTTTTCTTTTTACTTACATTT
Source organism: Ornithodoros moubata (assembly GCA_029532675.1). Lineage (NCBI taxonomy): Eukaryota > Metazoa > Arthropoda > Arachnida > Ixodida > Argasidae > Ornithodoros > Ornithodoros moubata. The sequence goes on from JARGYV010093896.1 coordinate 7,164, forward strand.
TCTCATAAGAACATTTCAAGTACATTTTAATTACATTTTCTCAAAGTGCGGACATTTTCAGTACCACTTTTCTTTTCCCTTACTTTTTTAGTTCTGTCAGTCGTTAATGCAGAACGCTGGCCTTCCAGACGACTATCGGTATTTGGAAAACAACGTAAGTTTTCTAAATTTTTGGTGACGTGTTGTTATGAACATTGCGTAGCGAGTATCGATAACATAATGATATCAGTATAAATTTCACTGAACTGTACTTGTTCCTAAGTAATCAGCTACTCAGACAACTCGCTGAGTAGCATTCAGAGCAGTGAATAGCTTACTCTTTAGTTCAATAGTGCATGCAGGGCTACAGGTTCGTAACCTGGCAACAAGGCGATAAATTTTATGCTTTGGAAGCATGCGATTCAGAAACGTCGTGTTGTGCACTGTTTTTGTGTTGTGCTCAACAGATGGCGCTGTAATACGCAATACAACAGTTATCTGATACCTGTAGCTTCCTCAGCTTGATAAAATCACGTTGATGCTATGAGTGGGGATGCCCTGTCTTGCGCAGTTCTGGGTCCGGCGTCGTCTGTCCTTCGAAGCATCACCGTATTGCTCGTTTTCCACAGAGCTCGCAGGACCTCGAACAGATTTTAATCGTACTACCACCAATATCACTCTTTTATTACGTCCCTCTAGCATTGTAACACCATATTTGTTGTGTGTTCATGCACAGCATAGGGGGGGACCTGGAAGAAGAACAGCTCGGAGAGACTGCAAAACGTGGACGCTTTTTGTACGGATACGACGATCGCTGGCAAAAGCGCTTTGCAGTGTGGCGACACGCCATGTGGTCGCCCAGCAGCAGATTAAGGCCAAAATGGATGACAGATGTGCCTTGCACCGGCTCCTGGGGCTCGCACTGGGAATGCCATGTTCACTGCAAAGCCGATTCATCCGATTACGGCATGTGTTCTCAAGAAACGAGGAAGTGCGTTTGCTTCTGAGAACACTGCGACCCAGATCGGCAATAAACACTTTTTTCATCCCAGCGTTGTAAAGCCAGACTGACTAAAGTTTCCTGTGGACCGACCTAAGTGAATAGGCAAGTCTTGCCTATTTCAGAGAGCCCTCTGTTTACCGTCAGCAAATGTGCTCAATTCGACATGCATGTGTGTAGCCGTTGACGCGTGATTTCCACAATTCCCTGCACTCGGAGTCGTGAACGGGGACGCTGAGCTCGCTATCGGTGCGTGGCAGACGATTTGCCTCGCACCACTACATCGGTACAACTTTTTAGTTTGCGAAAATGGCAGTAAAAGACGTTATATCACATGCGGAAGTTACAGACAAGCGTGCCCGGTACAGTACACTAGCATGCCCGTGTAATCTTTTAGTTTCGATAATGTTTGTCATGTGGGATGACGTTTATTCGCTGTCAGCGTTAGTTCCGGCAAGCAATCGCCGTGGAAAAAGCAATATGTTCTTCCCAGCTGAAGGGGCAGATTCTCATGTTCGCCACGTGAAACAGATTGAAAGTCACTGATCAAAAAGAGATACGCATTCTCCACACAAGACGACACAATATGACCGAGAAGTGTAACAATAACAAGCGAGCAGGGCAATGCAATGGCAATTAACGGCTAGACGGGCTGCATGCGCCTCGAAAATAATGAAGAAATCGCTTGAAAACGGTAAACGTGTACCGAAGAATTTTTCCCTTGAGCAACTCAACTGATGTCTTACGTCGTCATAATAATTTTTGCGCGAGCTAATTTTATTCTTGCTGGGAGCGATTGCACAGTGGCGTAGCTTCTTTTTTCGCTTGCTTTTAATCTGGAAATAAACTTCTACTTCTACATCTCGTGATTCACAAGAGAACATTTGTACGCATCTTCATGAGCGCCTCGCAGCCGAATGCTCCGACGTTACAGGAAGGGGCTCCGAACTAACGTTCAAGACATAGTACGTTGTAGAAAACTCTCATGTGGAACGACGTCGTGATCCTTCTGCTGTTCACGGGTAAGCGGTGTACCGTTCAACTTGGCGCATATTGTTTATTTGCAATCAATAGATCAATGCAGCAGGCTCAGGTCACGAGCGCTTGCCTCGCAACCTACCTCATCTTTTACCTCGTCTCTGTAACGTGCTTTCAGGTGTTCAGTTCAGAGCAGTCAGTCAAGCTATCACGACTTGTTCCTGTTGTATCACAATGCCTGAGCTCTGTTCTACGCGCTGTACTTTGTTGAAAGTTCATTGTTCATACTTACACAACGTTTCAAGTGAAAAATCGACCTCGACAACTTCGTGCTAGACCTTATTTTTATAAATTTCCAGCTGTTTCAGCGGTTACAACAGAGGATGAGCCTACCACAATTCTGGTGAGCTTCGGGATGCCCCGTAAGTATACACGATGGTAATTAATTCACAAATTCTTACGTAAATATCGGCGCCCCCTGTCAGGAACTTTCTTATGCGCTAAGGCCCATTAAACGACTAGAATCCTTAAAATAGTATTGTTGATATCAGAGATGGGAAGAAAATGTTTCTTTAAACTGTAGTTTCACATAACTTTGCATACCCGATATTATTATCATAGTGAACATATTACACTTGGACGGTGCTTGGTATCCGTACCTTTTGTGCACAGAGAGCACACACAGCAAGGTTGCGAAACATTTGTTCCTTTTTGTACTCTGATTATATTCTGCGATCAGATAGCAATTCTTATCAAAGTCATGAGTAAGTGCCTCACAGTAAGTGCCTCATGAGTAAGTGCCCTACTAGGCTCTCACACTGGTATGCCTTAGTAGCTGTAATTAGCAAAAGTAACGACGTTGCTGTCACCGCTTCTGCTCCTGGCCCGACTAACATACGTCTCATGCGTTCTCTTCCAACTTCTAGCTAATTCAGAGGAGGCAAGTCGTGGAGGATCCACCGGGTACGAACGCTTGCTAAAGGCTCGATCTCCGCTTCAGTACATTTCGAGACAGATGGACAAGGCGTGTACGAGACCTAACATACCAGGGAGGCAATGGCAAATAAACGCCTCATGCAGACCAATGGAACTAAGTTGGTTCTGTATGTACTACTGCCGAATTACCTATGGGAAAGACTATCGCGGCTTCTGTTGTGAGGCTACGCTCAAATGCATTTGTTATGGACCGTAATCAGAAAATACAATAAAGAATTATTAGTGCGTGCCTTCGTTCCGTGATGATCGTTTAATGCATAATTTTCGATAGGGTATATATGATAACATAGCAAAAGAATGAAGTCGCAGAAAAAATTCCAGAAGCTATATGCTCGTGGGTAAAGATCAATAAGCCATCTTCCGAATTTGGGAATATCCTTGCTTGATTTATAGTTTACTACAGTTGATCATTTTTTAAGAAATGTACACATTGTAATGTCCAGCATACCCACCGAACCACAGAGACCGTACCTTCCTGTACTCGTTTCCTGACAAGTTTCACAAAAAGCATTACCTATACGCTGCTCGCGAGGCTAACGGACACTGTCATGGCGTCATCGTAAATAAAACCTCGATGTTCAATATCTCCTACGCTGCAGAAAGTTGCTGTCCCGTAGCTTACTTCGGTTGACGGGTTTGGAACAAGCGTGGTAAATGTTTGGTTCAAGTTCTCTTTCGGATCTGTAGGGTGCACCAGCGTCAAAGTCATGTTGAAGCTCACAGGCCACTTCAACAGCGAATCTCTTTGACTGGAGCAAAACGTTGTGAACATACCCATATACTTGATGCCATCGATTATTCGGAGGTCAACCCATAGCTTAGCGCAGTACCCGTGTAACTGGAAGCTCGTGGACCTTCGTTCCGCCATATTTTGCAGCATTTCGGCAACACCTTTAACATGAAACGAAACTAGGCCGGGAGAACGCACAGTGTGCAACACTTCTTCGATGTACGCGAATCTTTTCTCCAGCTGCACCAGGTTACCTGGGCTCGGCATTGTGAATTCTTTTCTTATTTCCTTTACTATCTCTGTCAAACCTTGAGAATTATAGGCGCTGTCCGGTCCACAATTCTTAAGTCGGTCTTCCACCGCAGATATATGTCCTGTAACACTCTGGTTCCCTATCCACAGCATCCCCAAGCAAAGAACAGCGACAGCGAGTGTTACAAGGTTGATTTCCATACTGGGACGGTTCCGGTTTTCTAAAATCCTGCGGATTTCTTGGGCCATGCCAGTCACACATTCCTTGACTCCGTCTATTGTGTTTGCGTGGTTATTCTGGTGACCTTCAATGGAATACATCCTGTCTGCGATGTCCCCAACGGATGTCTTGATGTCTCTCACCATATCAAACACATTACCGCCAACCTGACCTCGCAGACCAACACGTTCTTTTTGACACTGTTCTTTTAAATGCTGTGCCATATTTTTCCAAAGCACGCCGTCGCTGCATTTTTTACAACTAATCATGTGAAACCCACAATCTTGTAGAAAATGTCCCTCCATTCGACTTACTGTAGCCACAAAATCACATCCTCGCTTTGAGTTGGGACAGCGCACAGTCAGATTCTGAACGACAGACGCCTTCAAAGTCACCATCTTTATTTCCTCTTCTTGAAACTGTTCATTGTCCATTGGGCATTTCTTGTCTTTCTGCGTCACATAATGGTAGCACGACTTGCAAAAGGAGTGCAGGCATTCTAGCACGAATCTCTCTTTGGAAACCATGCCGCAGACAGTACAAGAGGACACTGCAGGAATATTCAGGAATTCCAGTGGACGCCAATCCAGGGCCTCGGAGAATCCAACCAGGTACCTTTCTGAGGACATGGTGCTTGGGGAGCGAGAAGACGTTCTTCGCTTCCTTGGTTCGTGCTCTCCAATATGTACGTCTGAAGTCAACCCACGACGCAACCACCCTGCTACAGTCGTGACGTTACCGGTTGTGTCATTTACCACCTATGCAGCACTCACTACGAAAATGAACTTTTCCCATACATATGATATAGAGGTAAAAACACCCCCGACGACAGCTCTTATCTGAGTGCTAATGCTGCTACAGCGTGATAGGCATATGCGATACACTAGAGCTTTTTATCGTAGTAAGCACTTCAGAGATTAGCCTCTTGTCGCGTAGGATTGTTCCAGGAATAACCGAATGAGCGAGAGAGCAAGGTACTCTGGATAAGATAAGACTACGTTACACAGGTCGATTTCAGTCTTCAAAACGAAAATTTCATCCATTAGCACGACGGTCGTACGGTATTTATTTATTTATGTTAGAGGTGCCCGTAAACAATCAGAGATCTAAATAATGGTGGTGGTGGTGACGACACCGGGAGCTAGAAGGCATCATTTAGCCAATGACGCGATTAGCCAACAATAGAAAATGGTGCACCTGCGAATACAAAAACCACAGAAAATACTGAGTAACACATTACAAATACACACACCCTACATTTTATACGGCTTATATTTTATACGGCTATAACAGTATCAGTAAATAAGAGTAATGTTATTAATATTTAAAGCATAACGATATTAATAACAAATGATACAGCTGTAAAGGTATATAAAAATAGCGGCCACCTGCTGCCCTTTACCCACGTCATTCCTGGTGGTGGTGCCTGGTGCAGCTGGAACTTGGGACTTATACTTTTTACGTTCATTGAGTTCGGTTCATTACCATTAATGCGATGCTGACATACTGGCTTGTCGCCCAATTCCTTTACATTGGTGCTGAGAAACCCGTGAGCAGATAGATACACTTGGAAGTTAGACGGCTTTGACAGTCTATGACAAGGTTGTAACCTTGTCACGGTCTCACAGAGTTACAACCCTTCCAGAGTAACGTCGTTGGTAAAACGAAGTTCATCAACAAAGGCAGCGAACCTCAAACTGACACTCTTATCTTGTCGCGAAAAACTGATGAAAAACCTCTAATCAACAGGTACGTGCAATTATATTGGGGAAAGACACACAGGACTGTGATATCCAAGAAAAGATATTGACCACGGCATAAGTTCGAGCGAGGCTTTTTATGGAACGCACAGTAAGTTTTGTGCTCATGCTATACGCAGACATACCATCTGTTTTGCAGCTGATTCTTCACTCGTGGTCCCAGAATACAGTATTAAAAGCACTGAAACGCTGATTTCCTCAGATAAGTTGTAGAGGACAACAGACGTAGGACGATGATTCAGTTGCCCCCAGAAAACTCAAACCGGATTATGGTAGGCTTCTGTCAAACGACAACTCAAACCAGGAGACTGTACAGCGCCAGACAAATCAGAAAGAATCTCATGGACAATGTTTACATATTACAGTTGACTTCAGTACGCTCACAGTGAAAATCCTGTTGACACACAACACAAGACCACAACCAGCCCGGACCAAAGGGTGCGAGAGGACAATGGTTGATGTCATCGAGTAATCTTGTCCAGACTTCGGACAGGACCGCTATGAACATCTCTGATACGAGTGAGGCAGCAGGCGACATCCTCCCGAACAAAAGGACGACAAGGCTATCAGCGGCGAATGTCACTGTCCCTACTTCACCCATAATCCCTGGAAGGAGTCACCATCGTCCTCGAAGACATTGCAGATTGCTTCAAGTCAATGCTCAGGAATTCTACGCCACACTGCTAAATGTTACGACGAACGTACAACGCTTGCAAACCGCTGTCAGAAGTCAAGTGTTCGAACATCAGATTGAAGTGTTCGAAACTGGGTTGATCACGAGAAACAGTGTGGCCCTATGCACAGTTGATCATATTTGTATTGCAGCCAGGCTGATATCAATCGCCTGTGACCTATCCATACTCCCATAAGACTCCATCATCGCATCCATTTTTGTATCTGTCGCCCGGCATAAGCGTAAAGAAAGTCGATGTCACCTCTGCAGTTTACTCATGCGCAATCATTTCTTCTACTTTCCCTCAGGTCGGTTCATCATCCTTAAACCGTTGCCCACATGCTGACCTGTCGCCCATTTCCTTTACAACAGTATTAGACTCCGGATAGTATATAAAAAGGATAAATAGAAATACTCCGAAGATGACAGTAAGTATATGGTAATAGTAATATAAATACGATAATATGTGACGTCATATTAATCATACCGTGTTATGCGGCGAAGTTTTTTCTTTCCGAGTAAACCGTGACTAAATTATGTTAATTAACCCGAAGTTGCATCGTTCGCTTACCATGAACTGGCCATAACAAGCGCAACGCTCTGTACGACTGCCATTCCGAGTCTATGAGAAATGTTAATGTCGTCACACAGGTGCTGCACTCGGAATCTCCACGAACATGAGAAAGGTACTCGAACGGAATGACTGGCTTTTTCGTTTGACGTGTCTGTTCCCAAGATTGCCATGAACAAGATATCGGTAATCTTTTTCCTCATTACCGGTAGGCACGGGTCAATATTTTTTCCCTCACCCACTCACGTGACTACAACCTGTTTAGTAATGTTTTACTCCTTCCGCGTTTCCAGTTGCAACAGTAATATCTGGTGAGTAGTTCATCTCTCTTGTCTCGTCATCGCGCTTACTTGCTAATCGAGCTTTAAACTATGCAGCTACATTATCTTCCCTTCTTTTTCTTTGTGTTTCCATGTCCTCAGAAAGGCACCTTTACCTGTTGTTTGTAGACTCATATGCAGAAACCTACATTTTTTCCCGAACCTGTCTATCAAAAAATGTCGTGTCTGATTGTGCATACACCTTCAGAATCCGCGACAACGACGAAGCAGCCTGTTGTCAACGTGCAGAGCTTACCGGCGTCACCTAAGCGGGATTTATTATATCTCCCGGAGCTGCCTGGGCGATCCCGTCATCACAAACATCGTACCCAGCAACGGGATGGTGCAAGGCAGGTGGGCAGCACGGAGCCACCCAAGCTAGAAGAGCGGGTACGTTCGACAATGGTGACGACGAAAACCACGACCGCAGCTCCACCCGGAGAAGAGGCGAAAGGATGCGCAGACGAAAGACACCAGATAGAATGCCAGACGACTGAACCCATGGCATTCTGTTACGCATTTTGCATGGCGTCTTACCACGCTTCTAATGGATGGTGTGATTTGTCTGGATTTTGCCACTGTACTGGTATCCGCAAGAGCAAGAATTGAGCAATGTCCTGTGGCGTGCTGCTAAAGATAAATTGGTGTTACAACATATTCATTGTAAACCTTTTTAGACACTTCGTGATGCACACATAAAATGGTCATGATCAGAGGCGTACGCAGGACTGGGTCTGCTCCCCCCCCCCACACACACACACACACCTATTACAGTACACTAATCGCGCGGCGCAAATATATCTCACTGCAAGTGAGCAACTATGGTCTCGTTTTCAAGCTCTTTTATTGGGGTGCAGGCGACGTC
>JARGYV010093912.1:0-10654 GCA_029532675.1 Ornithodoros moubata
CGTCTTATCCCACAGTTATATCTCCAAAGTAAACATTAATTTTTCCCGAGGCATCCTAGGCATGCGCAAAGATTATGAATAGGGAAGTCTCTTGAAAAACTTTTGCCCTGGGGCGGACAAAAGCCGGCCTACACTGCGAGGCCTCCTCGTCGTTGTCGGCCCTGGAAATATTGATTCCTGGGCGGCTGGTATGAGGCGGTTTATAATTGGTGCATTATGTGGCTCGTGCTGCCTCTGGTGGCCATCTTCTACACTTTTAAGATATTCTTCTCCGGGACTTCTGTCATCCTCAATTAGGTCCTCAGCGAATATTTCGCCTAACCTTCTGCATCCGTCCTCCTTACCGAGGAGGCTCGTTTGCTTTCCGTCGTGTGCGAAGTCCGTAGCGGTAGTTAAATCATGCACAATACCCGCGGGTCGTCAACGAGAGGAAGATAGGAATATGATGCGTCAAGTGTGACGTCAAAGGTAAAGAAGACGTCACGTGACTGGAACTGGAGGAGGGCAGAAATAGATGGCGCTGTTGTTCGCGATTGTGACGGTGGCAGACGTGGCGGTAATGTATATGCGCATGAATTAAACGATTTACCTTTGTCCGGGTCTGTGACGAAAATGCTAGGATGCGAAAGATGATGTTTGTGCAAGCGGTTTTGATTTAGTGCTGTAGATCGTACCGTAGTAGACGCAGTATACTGCCTGTTCAGTGCATGGTACGTGGATTGGAACGCTAGATAACGGAAGCTCAAAGTAATGTTACAACACGGACGGAGCTGGACGTGAGGACACAGATGACGTTCCAACTTTGTGTACGTTATGGGGTAGTTTATATTATTTAAGCCTGTGATACCTGACTACTTGATCTGTCTTACTAGCGAGGCTAAAACTACTACTTACCAACGTGCTTACAAAATGTTTCGACCTCACAGAACCGAAACACAACCAGCACCCGATGAACGCATGGACCGAGAGTAAACCTGCAACCGCGGAAAGAGACTTTGTACTAACATTAGTCAAGAAACCTTTCCTCAAATACAAAATGTCTCGAGGGAAGATTCGGTACACATCTATAAAGACTTCGCGGCGTCCCTCTTTCTCTGCAGCTCGCGCAACTGAATCGACAGCGTGGGCCGCCGTCTGTGCATGAGACGTCGAGAAACAAAGGAAGAATGCCGATAATCCCACAACCAAAGTTCAGAGACGCGTCTGTGTGTTTGCGTTCTTCGTCGCCGTCATTCGCCGCGTAAATAGGAACGCATCTTCCCGCTCTGTACAGAGCCTGCTCTCTTTCCTCGCAGCAAAAAATATACTCTATGACACGTGGTGGTAAGCTGTACGATATTTCTTGTTCCGCTCGGTTTACTGCACACGCTTTTCTGTTCACTCTACAGGATGGTCGTCAACAAAAACAGACGACAAACGAAAGAAAGTCTCTTAATTTGTTGTTTACTGTGTCTGCTATGCTCTCCTTGACGAGGACATTCTTGACAAAAACCGCGGCAGATGATGACAACAAGTGAAGCTGCCAACCGCATACCAAGGTGACAACGTGGATGTCACGTACACACACTCACACAAAAGAACGGCCACTATCATGCGGAGGGCTCCAATAAGCTCATTTCCTCTGTACAGAAAAAAAAAAAGAAATGTCGTCCTAATCACGACCGCAGGCATTTTTTCACTGTCGTTCGATGATGCAGCACTAGGGACGGGGGGCAGAACAAAGACCTTCCCAGGAACGACGTTACCTTAACCTCTCGTAAGGCCGGCAACAAACGCCGCAGAGAATCTGGGGCGCCTCAATCAATTCGGATGTACATTTTTCCAAGCACGTCTCCAATGTCTTTTGCGGGAACGGGGATACTGCTTCTGTCGCGCCCCTGGATCGGGAGATGTCGTCGGTGTCGATACGTGAACTGCCTAAAGGTCTTCTTCTGCCCTCCCTTTTCCGGGCAACCCACAGTGAAGCGTGCGTCTTTATAAATGGAGCCGGTGTCCCTTGTACTCAGATGATAGATACTCCCTCTACTGCTGTGTGCGCGAGGTAAGCTTATCTCTTCTTTGCTGACGGTACACATCGAAGTCGTAATACACATCGGAGGGATATCTAAATCCTTGCAAAAGCAAAGGGAAGCTGGGGACGACAGCACGAAAATAGGTGTGCGCATTGCTTTCCTGGGCCCGTTGGCATTAAGCTGTTCAAGAGCAGTCTTAACAAAAGAAAAACGTTATATTTATCCTTAAGTCTTAGATTCAAGTGCAGTTACGAGAGTCTTAGATTAAGGAACAGCCTTACATTTTTATGCCCTTACGGGCCCTGAACTCTTTTACTCAAGTTAGGCTCACTTTTTTATTCCAAAGTAATCACTTTGTCTCGTTTTAGCAGATAAGAAATTGAGGATAAAAAGCGAAAATTGTTATTCGGCGTGGACCACGCGGAGCGGGAGGTTCTGAGCAATACGGCTGCCCCCAAGGCGTACGCACTGAGAAAACGACACAAATAAAAAGGGTGGACGCGCCAGGACCCGGGCCTGTAGGAAACATAACGTGGATGTTTTGCTTCCTTCCGCTGATTTCGCAAACGTGTCTGCTGTACGGAAAACCCTTACTTGTGCTTTGGAAAGTAATCTGCACAAAGTCGAACCATCTGTACACTGATAAACACAAATGCTTTTCCTCAAGACTTGTGTTCCCAGGGGACGCCACTCCTGCAGACTACGCGTTTCCTCTGTTTTCGCAGACTTCCTCCAAAGTAGAATTAGTTTTCACAGGAGAAAAAGAAGCCGAATAAACAAAGAATAATAAAACTACAAATTCTTCGGGCCACGGCTTGTTCTGCTGAGCGAACTGCAACAACGCGAGTGAACCAAAGAAAGAAAGAAAAAAGGGGGTCCGCAACGACGTCCTTCTTTTCAAAGCCTTCCTTCTCGACGAGTATTTTCGGTATCTTTAGAAAAAGTGTTCGATATATTCGCATGTCTGGCCTTGTATGCACGGCCTAATCTCTCCCACCCTTTCTGGGTTCCCTTTTCATATCCCAGGCTTCAAATGAAAATTGCATTTCGGAACATTCAACGCGCATTCTGCCGTCGAGTGTATTCATCTGTCCCATTCTGCGCCATCGCTTTCGTTTTCTTTTTTTCATTCTATTTTCATATTGTAGTGGGTGTGCGTGCCTTGCTTTCTGTGCTTTTGTTTCCTTTTTCGTTTTTACCTGGGCGTATGTGTCGTGGCAGCGAACGGCTTTATTTGTGACGAGGTAGCGAATCCGTGTAGAGCGGTGCCAACAGTTTTGTGCTGGTCCCAACTGTTCATCGTTAAGCTCCGCGGAAACTTGCGTTAGCACTTCTGATAGGCACATATGAATGTCGTTTTTCAACTGCGGAATAAGGAGTGGAAACCATGAAAAGTGAAGATGTGACTATTTGCAGAATCCCTACTAGAGAATATATAATATATATATATAAACCATATTACAGCTACATATTATTAGGGCCCGCTGTTCCCTTTCGTTTTTATTTTATTATCTTTTTCACTTCCGAAGATACAATAAACAAACATGCTTGCTTTATCCGCGGAGATGTTCCCTTACGATGTAGCCGAAATGGTCAAGTAGTTCAAACCCTAATTTCCGCACAGTTTAAAATATACAAAACATCCTCTGTTAGCCACCGTAGCTCGACACCTGGTGACAAGCGCTGAACACGAATAAGGGGAAGGTTAAGATACCACGCTGCAAACTCCCCCTTACCCCTGGCCAGTGTAGAACTTTCTCCACACCTTCGATAAGCTCCGTCTCACTGCATCGCTAACACAGCTATATTTCTTTGGTCCCGATAACAAAAGATAAATCAGACGGCAGCGCGACTCATTCTTCGAATGCACCCGGACGGGGGCTCCATTAATCAACGACGAGATGAAGTGCAGAATAAAGATGGTGCGGAAATAACGAGAATGCAGCAAGAACTGCTCGGAGAGGGACAATCTCTCGACGTAAAATTCGGGACCCGTCGAGCATGGATGATAAAGAAGCACAACAAAGGCGGCCCTGATTCTTTCTTTTTTATCCCCGCAGTCGCATTGATTCGTGTCCGAATGCGTCACGGGTTACAGCGGGGAAGGAATTGTTATTATCCTACCCTGATGGAGTTACGTCCGCTGCCATTTGTCAGTATCTGGGTGGCCGAAATTATTCGACGGACAGTGCAATATCTGCAGAGCAGCAGGGGAAATGTTCGCGTCGTGGCCACGTTGATGTCCGATGAAGCTGTACTGTGCCGTTTATAGATACATACTTTTGTCGTGCTTCCACATCATGAAGATATATGCGGGGGATTGCATTTTGTCCTGTAAATGCGCTGATAAGACGTAAATGCGCCTTGAGAAACGAGAACAATTTGTACGACACGCCTAAATATCATCAGCGCGAAGGGGTCTTAGCGCAGTGTTACACCGAATGTAGTATCTTGCACACAAACTCACTTGCGACGTAAACCCACAAATTATTTTTATTATTATATTATTATTATTATTATTATTGCACACAATACGAAAATAACAAAACTCCGTTCACCTCGCGATTGTAGCGTAGCACACTGCCGCTGAACAATAAGTCCATGTGGGATATGGGATGCAGTGCCGTCCTTAAAGGTGCAAAAGTCACAACTACATTGTCATGTACACTAAAGTAAGGTTATTTGTTCTGTAAACCATTCACAATGTTTTTAAATCATTTAGTTGAGTCAAGTATATCGCCATTCGATTCGAGGCATTCCACCTGCTGCCTTGTAACACTTACACGTTTTTGCGTATGCATTCTTCTTCTGTGTTACGTGTCTAATTTGTAGTCATGACACGTATTTGCTTAATGCTAATGGTTCCTTTGTATCTCCGCTGTTTTCAGCTGGTACCAATGTGCCATTTTCCTTAACTGTTAAGGGTCATTACATCTGCTTGTTTACGGTATCTAAGCAGCATTGTAAGATTCGTACACAGGAATAATCGTAAATTTTTGCAAAGCAAATATATCCACATTACCTGAAAAAATACAAGCCAAAAGTTCAAACACAATGTTAGCACTCCATCTTGTCTAGTATTTTCTATTCAACTCAAGCTACACTATTGTGAATAATATCACGTGCACCTGGAGAACATGCGCTGAAATGTGTCGAATCAGATTCAGCGCTTCCGATCAATGCTACATAGCCCTGAGGGCAAACAGAATAAATAAAACCCTTCAACTGAAAAATAAACTACCTCCTTTCCAGACCCATGGTTGTCGTATTGCCGTACGGTCCCTTACTATTTACATGTTTTTCACGTCAGTACGGGCTATGCATGGCAAAGCTATATGCATGGGCAAAGCTATGGTCCAACGCAACTTCTCAGTGTTCGTTCCCTTCCTCGTACGAGTTACATGTACGTTTACATACTTTATAACAAAATGACACCACGACATTAAAAACACACGTCTGTTTTCCTTTTCCACAAAGTAATAAAATCTCATCATACTCAAACACACCTCTACGAACAGGTCTGCCTATAACAGCTTTCAGCCAACCTGTAAAGCGTGCTTTGCCACAGCAGGACATTGATTGCAACAATGCCACCTTTACAAGCGTTCTTGCGTACGCTGCACAAGGTTATGAGACGCAAAGTATCCTTGCTCGGGCTGTACAAAAAAAAAAAAAGAGACAACTACCATCGTGTGACAGAACCAAATATTCTGTTGGTATGAAAAAGAAAGAGGCTCTTCATCTTGCTACTAGGGGTCAATTTGGCGCTGAGAAACGTCGAAAGGAAGTGAACCAAAATGGCCACAGGAAAAACAATGTCTACTGCTGTGTCCGCTTTAGGAATTGTAATCCTTATGCCGCGACAACACGAGCATTGCTAATCGCTTGTTGACGCCATCAGAACGCACATTCTAACACCGCCATAGAAAATACGGTAGAAAGGTTCACAAACTTTGTAAAGGTCCCGCAAATTATGGTGGACGTCTAAAACCCGAACGCAATTTTTTTTTTTTTTTTTCAGAACACTTATAGTGGCGTATTCTCAATGGATACATCAACAACAGCCGTCTTGTTTGCTCGACAGATACCCCTCCAACATTTTGCAGGTGAAACTTGTGAAGTTGCTGTTCCTTCCGCATTTCCGCGCTCTTTTCCGCTAACCTTTGACATTTGACGAGTTCGCGCGTGTGAAATTCTCGTAGGGCGCCTGTATCTTCAGTGCCGTCCGGGAAGAATAAAACGTAACTCTCGTCGAATTAAACGCTTTTCCCTGGAATAAATGTACTGATCGTCTGCATAGTGCAAAGTTCGACTTTTGCTGGTTGCTAAGGTCCTGTTGTGCCTGCGCGAAAACCTCAAAGAATTATTATGACACTAGCTACTACCGGTTAGTGGTTGAACCACATCTCGACGTAACCAGCAGCATAGACAAGTGGGGTAAGGCGTTACTCATTCCATGCGCAGACTCGGAGGTGGTAGGTTCGAATCTCATCGCCTGCTGTGCTGTCTGCGGTTTTCCCTGGGTTTCCCTCACACTTTCCAAGCGTACGTCGGCATAGTTTTCCTTGAAGTTGGCCCACAACACCATGTCCCTCCTATCCTATCTCCATCTACCCACGTTTGTACGCAGCTCATGGACATGATTGTCGCTATCACGAAATTAAATCAATAAAGAAATAAGAAAATCGTCGCTTCGGTCCTACGAATATCGGAAGATCGAATACCTTCCCATTATTTATAACCGTGACCAATGGAGCGCGCAACCCGCACCGAAAATTTGGTTCATGCGGCCGGTGGTATCACTCTCGCGCTGTAAACATCACAGTGGCCGAAGCGTGCACGACGATCGTCATCAGCACGTACAGGGTATAAAGCGTACTTCTGAGCTGAGGCGTGCTCGAACGACTTCGTCCTCTGGATTAGCCAAGCTCGCACAGCCTGCGGGCACCGCTGGGGTAATCAATCAATTATTGCTGGTCGAAAGTTTGCCATATATGAGAACCAACGAGAGGAGGGGGACAAAAAGCGAGGGAGCTTGTTGGGGCAGCCACACGTGAAGGGAGAGGAGGCCAGGCGGGCTAATTAGACGCGGCGGCGGTAATGAATCTTTGAGACGATATTCTCTTGGCCCAAAGCGATTGCGCTGCCTCGCTTACTACTGCAATGGCGATAAAAGTAGCAAGAAAAGAGGGGAAAGGAAAAGACAGAATCCTGCGTTGGGTTGCTTGTATGCGGTATTTGTTTTCATAATCCTTTCATTACTGTGTTGGGTACAGCATTCTGTGATTTCTTTTGTTCATTTTGTTCATTTGAGAGGGATACGTTACGGTTATACTTTGTGGAACAAGTGTCACTACGAGGAAGACCGCAGTTTTTCTTGTAATAATTTCTTCCAAGTACGTGATGCCTGCTGTTGAAACACACGATAGAAGCATGCAAACATATATGAAGGGCGACAGCTTTTGCCTCCGCGAACCTTCAACGGTACCGCCAGACCGACGGTTCTTTTTACGATTATTATTATTATCAATTTACCTGGACTTCAATTGAATACGCAATCTTTAGAGCCATGCTGACTGGTGCAGTACCGCCTATCCACCGAAACTGGGGAAACTTTTTTATTTATTTCGACTGCATTATTTTACAGAGCGTGAGCAAGAGATTTTGTGTATATTCTTACACATCAATTCCTTCTTCTAAAGAAAATCACAGTTATCTTCACATACGCACGCACACGTAAGACGAAACGTCGTGTACTACGCACACTCCCAACTGCTTTAACCTTTCGAACAGGAGTGATTAATCGAGCCCCGTTTGATTGGCCATTCTCTGTCCCAATTTAATGCTTTCTTCCTGCGAACGTGGAGTGCCTCTCTAAAAAAGAAAGTCTTGTACTTTTCTTACATGAGGGGCGCTTCGTGTAGCTCGTTCCTCGCGGTTTCTATGTTAGCCACCTTATCATGTTCCTCGTCAACGAACGCAAAATCAAGGGCCCTTTCAATTCAGCCTCACGCTCAGCGCTGCCGCAACTCTTCTCGCTAAAGTTGGTTCTCATCAAACGCTTCCCATATTCTTGCTTACCGCGCCGACCATCGGAGGGCGCCCAATCGCATTAGCTTCAACTTTGGGCTCATACAACGGTAGCCAACCCAACGGTTTTCCTTTGCTCCTCGGTTTTGTTCGTGTGGCGAACGCAGCCTGTTTTTCGCCTTGTAATCTAATTTGTTCCAGGTCAGAGTAAACCTAAACAGAGCTTCGCGTCGGCTACGTAATTCGGCCTGTCGTCTGTTCGCCTGTCTTCTGCCTGGCTTTACGAGCAACAGGCGAAACGCAATTCCGCAACAGAGTACTCCCTGTTTACTGCGCTGAAACTGCTTTATATGTAGTCTTTGCGCTGATTTTAGCACAGGTGCCGTTGTACGCAGGTGGAGTAGTCTTGTGGATATCTAGATAACAGAGCGAATGATGGCTATAATAAGGTTTTCACTGCCTGCAGCACGATAGTGCGACGACCACTTGAACCCAATATCTGAGTCAGCAACTGAGGGTGATAGTTAGGTCTTGATTGGTAGGCAAAGTTATAGTGTAGTTAGCGTCGAGGTATTTTCCAGCTGACCCGGCAGGGTGTGTGTGGAGGGCACTACGCCATGTCCCGGCAAAGGTTCAGACGATGCTCCTGCAAACCTTGCAACTCTTGCTAATCTCGAATTTACCGCTACATATCTACTAGACATTCCTTACCTGCTGATTACTAGCCATTCATTTCATGCCTCCCAGTTTATTCTGGCTAGCGGAGATATGAGGATATGAAGAAGAAATATCCTGAAGGTTTCGGTAAACAAATAGGAATCGAGGTCTGCCAACCAAGAGCAACTTCTAAAACTTTTTTCGTACAGCAGTCAGGGGCAGCTGAATTTCTAGGGTTCCACTATGAAACCACCTAGTACAAAGTCCACCTCAACGTAAAATTACCTGATCCCCATCGACTTAACTTAACGCATAAGTCACACCGCCTACCGCACGCCAGATCACTCCAGTGCGCTTAGCCACAGCAAACCAGGGTATGTAGATATGCCACATCCCCAGACCTTAAAGTGCACATATCAAACCTTCAAATAGCACACAGAGTAAGGAAAAAGCGATAGCACCATTCTCTGGAGCAAGCGCATGGCCTTCGATAGCGAAAAGCACACGTGCATGGAACATGTAGAGATTACTCCCAAATGCGCGGTGCGGTATATGCAGAGTCATTCCCGGACGGTGTAATCTGCATAACGCCACTCAAAGCACGCACCCAGCAACATCCAACGCTGAAGGAAGAGAAAAGTGTACCTGCATGGAGATAAATTCCCATACGTAGCAGGTTCGCTTCCCTTAACGAGCTTCCGTCTCGTCCCTCATTGCGGTCCCATCTCGAGCATGTTTACTGTCCAGGCATAGCAAGTGTGGAGCAAACGGACATCCCTCGAGATGGGCTACGATGGGATTAGCCGCCTTTCTTCTGCCTTCATCTCGTTACAAACAGACCGAGCCATTTTCTCTGTCCCCGGAATATCCCATTACCTCGTCGCAAGCCCTTTCCTTTTTTTCTGTATGAGCGAGCAAAGATCCTGACAGTCTGCTTCTACATCTGCCACGTCTTTATCCCGCTCTGGTGTTATTTTCGCGCCGCGCAGTCTCCGTTAGACGTCGCGCATGAATAGTCGAACATAACAATGTCTTTCTAATTAAACGAGGTCCGGCTTCTACGCTTTCTAGTTTCTCGCGGTTTACTGTGTTTCCGGCAGGCTGCGAGATAATTTTCGATTCCTTCTTTGAAACGCTGTCTTGTATGCGCCAGCTGAGTTACTTTTGCAGATTCTTATGGAAATTCATCTCCGTGCGTGTTCACTTGCCTTCCACTGCCTCACTTAATTAAGAACCCTATATTTTATGTCCGACACAACAGCTCGTCAATGTTATTCGTTCTATGGGCCCCTCAGTACAAGTCTAGATGCATGTTACCTAATGGGGATTGTACGTTGTAAGCAAATTCACAAAGATGGTTATTTATGTACCTAAGTAGGATTCAAGAAAGCACATTCGTCTCGAGGTTTCAAACTAGGTTCATCTGAATGTTTCGGCTAAGACTAAGTACTCTTACACAGCAGTAAATTCCCAAAGACGACGCACACACAAGGCAAAAAAAAAAATTAAAGGAAGGCAGGCACCCTTTTCATCATATTGTACACCCAGCAACGAAAAACGCAGTCACACAAACTTTCCTTATTATTGCCTTGGAAATAACAAGGAAAACCGGTATAGAATCATCATTTTTATACGGTCGTGCTAATCATATACTGAGTAATATTCGAACAGTGTACAGTATATAACGTTAAACCTTTTGAAGCGGTCCCTCCTTTCGTGATGCGGACGGAGACTTCCACGAAATGCGACCAGACTTGGCATCGAGATGTCGTTCTCAGAAGAGCGAACTCACTCTCCAAATTCTCCGTGAAAACATAGGATCCCGAAATAAGGCGACGTCCAATATACCACCTACTCAGGTTCTTGAAACCTCCATCACTCTTGCGTGTGTCTCTATATTTGCTCCCCTGCCACTATTCACCGCAGAAGATTCAAAAGTCGGACCGAATAAAATA
>JARGYV010093914.1:0-24726 GCA_029532675.1 Ornithodoros moubata
TATATATAAAACGAAAATGAACAGACAGAGAGAAAAATAGGACAAAGATTCATGTGCGTCACGTAGATGTTATCCGTGTGCCCGACCTGCACCGAGAACCAATTAAGCACACACACACACTGATTTCACGAACGTTAAATCCCTAGTTGATGGATACAGGGAAGTAGCTGATGAACACAGCAGAATAGGTAATGGGTATATGTAGGGACTGCTGTAGTATAGAGAGGGAATGGTTCCTCATTGTGGAACGAAACACTTACGCAGTGAATGTGAAGAAATTTCTACACGGCACGTTATATAGAGCGCTCTGTAAAGCAGACATTTAACGTAAGAACACTGCTGCCCCCACCGCTCGGCTACTCACGCCTGCGTGTCGAGGCTGAAAAATGGCCACTGCCCTCTCCGTTGAGGGTTCGACAAAATCGTCCCAGCCAAACCAACTAGAAACATAAATCGCCATATTAAGAGGGTCACCCTGCGCGAGCACGAGTTCACGCTTGAACTTTCTTGAACGCGTGCCGCAGTTACCACAGTGCATGTGGCTAAAAATATTATTTATGCAAACCACAGTGACGCACTGATGAAATGGGTCACAAGTGTCCGAGACCCGTTCGGAGCGACGGAGTTAGAGATTCACACAAAAATCTATTCATAGGCTTCTTCCGAGGGAAAGATATCTGCCTAATGGAGGTTCCTTTCTTCTCCTTACCTTATCTTTCTTTTCTACGATGATCACGCCTTACAGGTGGATCATCATCGAATGGATGCATCGAACAGGATGCACCATCATTGAATTGCTGTGCTCCGTGTTGGGAGTCTAGTATTCATGGCTTTCGTTTGCCTCAGCGTCATCTTTGAGCATCAACGGAGAAAAGCCCACTGGATATGCGATATTTTTCCAGGCAATATTTTTCCGAGCTTGCAATATGGAGAAAAGACACTCGCAGGACAAGACTGTATAATATGTATGGCACTAGCGTAAATGGCCTTTTCGGAGTACTTGTCCAAAACGCGTTAACAAGGTCGGTGCGAACTCGGTTTTACTCAACGCATGTTTCGCATTTCGTCGTGGTGTTCGAGTGTGCTGTCTTTGCTGTGATTTCAGGAAGGTCAACATCTAGAGGAACAATGTGTCAATTTTCTATGGATGGACATCAAGGAGCTCATGGCACTCATAGTTACAAAAAGTTCACACTGGAGCATGGCATTCTGCAATACAAATGAAAATGATAATATACATAGAAATGCACAATTTGATGCAACCCAGACTGCAGAGGACGTAAAGCTTTAAGAGATGCTTTACGAGCCTCATAGGCTCCAGTTGCAGAGATAGTATATGTAAATATTACATACAAAACGGTTTAAGATGCATATATATGCTTGTATAAGTCAGAAACTGCTTTGCGTAATTTTTCCAGTAAAGGAGTATTTGCCATCGAATATTTTGTCTGGTAAGTATCGCACTGAATTATATAAGACGAAGTTACAAAACGACAACCTGGTGTTACGTTGCTTTCACGGAGAGCTTTGATATACGATCTAACTAGTACATAATCTGACTCAGTGCCGATTCCTCACTACGTCATTTGCTACAATAGCATCCCAGTAAAAAATAAGAAATAACAAAGAATAAAAACAGATACATCTCTTATTATCCTTCTTTCTGCAGGAGTACTGTTTTGTTTAGGTTACCCTGAGCACCAGTGCTTCATACTAAAATGCAATAGTACAGACCAGAGTGTATGAGGGACTGATAAATGAGCCGTTGAAGTCGCCCGGGTAATAAAAATCTGTTTCTAATCATAATTCAACGCATTTTTCAGATTTTGTGGGGACAGTCAAGATTTCGACAGAATGATCAACTTCAATATAATGATAATTCCATAGGGTAGTGACCGGACATGCCACATTTTTTTTTTCCGCTGTGTATATTACTGTTTCCAGCTGCTCACTGTTTATCAGAAAATTACTTATTTTGTTGTTATTATTATTACTTGTTATAGGAAATATTGTGACTAATGTTAATACTGCATTATTATATAAATCCGTAACTGCGAAATGTATCCTTATGTCATAGAAAATAACTTTTGGCTCGGTAGAATTCACTGAAACGTTTAATAAAAGATATTCCTAATAATATGATTATATGTATATATATATATATATTGTGAAGAAGATTCTAGCGCTACACGTCATCACCCTTAGTCCTCCTCATAATCTTGAACTAAGGTCACGCACATTCTTCCATACAGAATCATTAAATGACGATTGCATTCCACCTGACTCCTCGCAATATATACATGAATATATATATAACACAACCGTGGCTCTGCAGTATCCAGGGTATAAATATACCACATATTATACTGATGCATGGAGGCAAACAGTATCCGCAGAGGACAAATAGTAATAGAGAACGCATCACGCAGACCACGAAATAACCAGAGCAGTATATTGTGGCAAGCAGTTTAATACAGTTTAGTACAACAGTATTGACAGCAAAATGTTATAGACTAGTTTACATACTGTAACAGTCGCGTGGCTTCCCATACTGTTTCACAGTTACGATGTACAGCAGTTGCATGGACAAGAAGAGCAGCAGCTCTGAGTTTTAGTCTCCAGAGTAGCGCTATTTTCTTCTCAATGAATTGAACTCGTAAAAGGCGTCGCTGAATGTGAATCGAAGAGGGTTTCACAGTACCCTTTGATAACCTACAGGGGTTGAAGAACGAATTAGAAAAGACAGTGCACTTTGGGAACTCCTCAGAAGGCATAGGTTTTCGAAGACAATTATTCAGAATTGACGACGGTCAAAAGGAAATGAATGAGCCCCCTGAACGGGAATTCCATTGCAATCAGTTACAGTGAACACATCTGGAGACATCTAATTAGAGTTTCAGTAATTGCTCTACGCACGCACTGGGCAAAAGTTCACATGTGCTTTGCGTGACTTCAAGCGTGAAGTTTAACGACGGCAAGCTTCGCACAGGGCAAATGGAAATCGCACTGGTTCTGCGACTCGAAGAATAAAACTTTTCAAATGAAAACTATAGGGTAGACTGTGATATTGAATAGTGAGGCAGAAGTTTACTGTGGTATTGCTTCCGAACCTGGAGTTCTTGGTCGAATGACCTCCGCGCAACATACTGCTCAACATACAAGTCTGGAAAACGCATGACCGTAGTGGACTATATGTAGTGTTCAGTTTCTAGACGCTCGCCCATGCTGGCAGCCGGAGGGTTTTCTTTTGTGGGGATTATTGGGATCAATGGGTTGCTGGGGATATCAGGAAAGGTATATGTACACGGGCATTCTCAGAAGTCATGATATCACACGATGTGAAGTGAACCCAGATTACTCGAGCGGGTTCGAGTATTTTGCCCCCTGTTTTCAAGGGCGTTGGATATACCATCATGGCAGGAACTTTGTCTGTCTTTCTTAAAGCCCTGGTGAAGCGCATGGTAAATGTATATTGTGTGTAGAACACGATTTGTTACACACCTAGTTTTTCTTACCCATGATTCGATTTACCCCATGTCATGTATTAAGTTATTATGCATGTTCACTTCATCATCACAACTGGATATTGCTGTTGCACTATTTATATAAATTCAAAACAACCAGAGTCGTTTCAACAGTTACTCTGAAACGCATTTCGACCTTTCACGATCTTCTGACGGATTACACACGAGCTATATCATTACGAGGTATATTAGCTAGTGACATTTCATTACGCATTTCATTACGCGGTTCAGAATTTACAACCCTGCATATATAGTCTTGCTTATGTAGGATTGGAGCTTACCACCAGGCACATAAAACTAAATAACATAAAAATAAATTGTGGTGTATTTAACTTCTATGCCTTTCTTTTTAGATAATTCTGGCTCACTACCCACACATGCTAAGGTAAAAATGGTGGCCATTTCTGCCACCGTTAGAGTGGCACCATAGTTGCTCATCCACATCACTCACCGCTTATTTCTATGGTGTGTATACGAATGTCAGCGTCTGTTCCGGCGCTATCTTGATGTCTTTTCAAGTAGTCGCTGAAGGCCTGCACCATATCTTTGGAGTCCGGAAACGCTTGGAGCGTACCGTCTGTATTGCGCCTTTGCCTCCATAATATCACGAAATACACATGTATGGTAGTGAAGCCATTGGATGCGCGTAAAACGCAGCTACAGTAAGGAATGTGCACATATTATTAACACAATGGGCAACAAGAAAGCATCTGCGACAAGGATCGAGAACGTTATCACCAGAAAGANAAAAAAAAGAAGCAAAAAGGAAGAACGTGCGATCCCGTTTCATGACGTGTAGTGTTATACCTTCAGAAAGTTCTGAGCTAGAATGAATATCTATTAGCGGAAGAATACTAAACATATTTTCCACGTCTGCTGTTTGAATGGGAGCGACTGGAAATAAATATTGTACACCGTTGCGGGTTAACAACGGGATACAAGGAAGTGAAACCATTCAATTCATACTTCCTGTGAGCGGATGGGTAAAAATGAGAGGCGACGAAGATAGGACGTGCCGGTAAAGATGCCGTGCCACTGCGATGCATCGTGCGTTTACTTGAGCGAGCTACCGTTAAAACAATACTTCAACGAGATCAACTGCATACCTAGTAAAAAGAAAAGATATATTTGGTGGTACTGCAGTATATGCATCGCCTTCAATTGACTGAGAATAATAATTTATTAACTACAGATAAAGAGGGTCCAAGCTAAAGAGAGATGTTGAAGCTCGCTATAAGAGGGCTCGGGATATTTCGCTCGCGCCGTCCCTTTTACCTGTGCCACCAAGATTACGCAGAAAAAAAAAAAAAAGTGCAGCAGAATTCGTGACCTGTTATAGGCTCTCCTCCGTACAACCTGCCGTACGACCGTCAAATATTTACGCAAAATGACAACGAAATCTACAGCACCTGGGTAGTTCCGAGAAGGTTAATGAGGTGGTGGTGGTGGTGGTGGTGGTGGTGGTGGTGGTGGTTAAGTCGCTATAACTGCTAGTTGTTAGCGACAATCAAGGTAACACAAATATTAGCTATTAGAAGACCGTGCATTCGTACGTCCCTCAGTGAGAGGTGACATTCAGTTCCGGCGTATCCGGTGCGACACAAATGCAGTCTGACATAATTTTATAGCGTAGTTATTTTTGGAAGAGCGTACAGAGGGTAAAGCCTCCTCAGCTGGCCAAGGAGCAAGCCATCCCCTAGCAGCGACTTAAGGCTCGCCCGCACGGGGCGTATTCCAGAGCGTGGCACGGTGCCCGTAACATTTTTCTACCATGTGCCGTTCAAAACTTCGCGTGTCAAACGATGCAGGTGGAATACGTGAAATGTGGAGGAAATGACGAAAGCTGTGGCACAGTACTTTTCAGGAATGTTGAAATTACTCGCACTTTCTTCGACTGCTGCGGTATCTTTTACTTGGTTTGTTAATTTGGTGCTCGTTTTGAATTGATTTCCAACGTAATATCCTAAACAAAAACCATTCGGCCGTTCACGTCCTGAGCTGTGTCGGTATCGCGGTGGTGCTCTCTGATTGGTTGCTATGGATGCCCGTGAGTTGTGTTTGAAATATCGAGGCTGCTCTGATACCGGGTTGCACGCCGTAGGATCCACCGTGGCACGTGAAGCTTTGCTCTGGCCGTAAAGCACAGCGCTCGCGCTCGAAGAAAAAAAAAAAAAAAAAGGAAAGAAAGGAACGCACCATGCCGGCCGGCCTCGCATGACATACGCAACATTTGTCGAAGAAACGACAAGGAAATTGCGTTCATTGCACGACTGCCTCAAGGGCAGCTACCATACTTGGGGTAGAAATGACAGAGAAGTGGTTCTTGGTCTGAAACGTGATACCCAGTGGCATAGTAGTCGAGACCTGCAATTTGTAGTAAGCGACCGCCGGAGGAGATCGACAAGGATCATTACGCAATTGGTGCGGTTTCTCCCTTGCACTCTGAAGCACGGAGAATGACCGTGGAAATCAGAGAAATTAGAGAACGGAGAAGGAAGAGTGGAGCCGAAGAAAAATGGCTAACGAGTGCTCTCGCAGGAAGCGGGGGAGCCTGAGTAGCCGACCGGTTCCTATTGGATGAAGGAACAGGAAGAAAGCCTGTGTTTTGGGCCCAATAGCATCCATGCTTGGAAAAGCCTGTTCTGCTGCGTGATTACAAAAACCCTTAGTTACCGTGACCCTCTTCAGTCACGTCGTAGCAGTAAATAGGAGGAGGGGAAAATGACAGGTGCCGGCCAGTCCGTTTCACTTGATGTCGCAGTGCTGAGTTCGTACGCCACCTGCTGCCTCTCATATCATGACAGATACATAACAGATACATGACATCGGAGTGGGATTTTATCATATCGTGGTGTTCGTAAGTGCACTTGCTACCCCGTTCAATTCGGTCAGAGTTTAAGCGCACTTCTGTACGACTGAACGCTTCAGATATCAGTCGCCTTCTTGTGAAGTATATCCAAGGGGTGTCACGAGAAACTGACCACCATATATATAAAGCGGTGAAAGGGAAACCCTTCTATGGACAATTGGGAAACGACGCTTCGAGTTCCTCGGTCAGTCCAACAGCCGTCACCGCGTCATTCTCATTCCTCTGTAATCAGTGCAAATAGCCATGTCAATAAATCTATATCCACGTCTCATCGCTCACCCACTCTGCATCAAGGCCAGGTACCTTATAACGCTACATATAAGTAGGCGTCACGTTACATATAAGTGGCACCTTGGTAAACGGAAATCTCTTTAAGGAGCTGCTCCTCTAACTGTCCCGTTTTACATTCATACTGTACATTCATACTATGTAACGTATGTAAATTTTCAGTACACATTTTTTTTTCTTAGCAACAATCAAATGCCACATAAGCTGGGACAATGGGGTCACGCTGTGAATAAGCAACATCGCCTGCCATCAGTTATTTTAATTCCTAAATGTAGAACTTTATCATAATGGTAACAATGAGAATTGCCGTGCCCGGACTACGTTTGTAATTAC
Source organism: Ornithodoros moubata (assembly GCA_029532675.1). Taxonomy (NCBI): domain Eukaryota; kingdom Metazoa; phylum Arthropoda; class Arachnida; order Ixodida; family Argasidae; genus Ornithodoros; species Ornithodoros moubata. The sequence goes on from JARGYV010093914.1 coordinate 7,015, forward strand.
AGAGCGTTAATTGGGGCTCGGTGTAGTAAACCCTCAAACACCCACCCCAAAAATAAAATCAAAGAAAACTGAAAAATAAAAAAGGCGAAAAATTAGTACGCGGATTTGAAGGGAGACCTGAAGATAAAACAAAAAAAAAATGTTACATTAGTTGTGAAAGCTCTTCTTGCTGCTCACGTACACGTTGAGGGACCAAAAAGAAGACGAAAAAAAAATCTCCTCTGGATTTCTCTTCTGTACTCTTTGAGGTAATGAAACCTTGATCACATTCAAGGAACACGTCAAGTGTCGACGATGTCACCACTTCACCTGACATCTTCGGTTAACAAGAAGTCAATTAACAATGCATTGCAGCAACGGATACTGCAGTCGTTTCCATACCCTTTTCCCCAGGACATATCGCCATTGGCTGTAACTGAGAGAAAAACATTTTCTGTGACCTCCACAATCAAACTTCATCAATGTCACCCATAATTCGAACGAGGATTGAGGCCCGTTGGACTTGGTTTACCTTCCCTCTCATTTCTAAAACACCGATAAATGCAGCTTCTTGGGAATGCTAACGCTGTCGGTGAGCCACCCCGAGACTTTGGTGAAGGTATATCGTTTTGAGGATCTCCACTTGAAATGAGCACCTCGATTTAACTGTTAACCTATGTTGGCGAAATCTGGAGGCCGGTTCCCATTCTTGCGTTTACAGTTGCTTTTGCGTATTGCGGGCGTTAGCGGCAGTCGGTTGCCATGCGAGCGGACGGACGCTTTCCGTAAGACTGTCCTGAAACCACAGGAGTAGAGCTATCTTTTTCAACGTAAGAAACGCATGCGCAAGCTATCTGGCTAATCAAACAGGCGAAGGGTCCGCGCGTGCACGCTGCTCACTTCTGCCCGTGGAGGCGCAAACGTGGACTGACTACAAACAAGTTACATTCACTTGTCAAATAACCTCGTCTCACGTGATTGGAGGAACGCTACTCGAAATCGTAATGATGCGAACTGCTCTGGGTGTTGGGGCTATCTTTTGTGGGCAAGTCTACGTAGGCTCGAGTCAATGCACCCAACCGATAACGCAGCAATATGAAGCAGCCTGAACACTGGCCTTCCGCATATACGTTAATGTTAGCCATATGCCGTGTATAGAAAGAGAAAACAATATTTGTACATCACCAGTTGAGAAGTAGTCGAGAAGTAACTGTTTCCCGATTCTTCTCCAGTTCTTAAGCTTAGACGAAATTTCTATATGGAAAGCTTCAAAGCTTAACCGTAGAGAACACAGTAGTACACGTAGAGAGGGATAACGCAGAAATCGCTACGCTGATGCTCGTAACATATGTAATATTCGTAATATTTACATTACGGAGCGTATACTATATGATATGCATATGCGCACGCACGATCGTCTTTTTTTTTTCTTTTCTGGGTCAGTCGTGCCGTTGCCCGGTCCTGGCCAGGTCAGGGACGGCTAGCAACTAGCGACATCACCACCACCACGACTCTACATTATTGGATCCATCATCTCAGTTACTCTCAAAATTTTTCCTCTACCAGAAAAAGAAAACGGTTCTTTCGGGAATTTTCTAAAAATTTTGCATTTCTAAGTACAACAACCTTATCAATACTCATTTAAATAGATGGATAAGGTCCACACTCGCATCACACTGCATGGCTGTGTACGTGAAATGAACATTAAATCACGTACATAGTAGAAGAAAGGAAGGAGCTGCGTGTTGTCAGTCGTTGGGAGGGGGGTATCACACACACGTGCATTACGGTGTTACCCCCAAAAACAGCGCGCAAAAAAAAAAAAGAAAGAAAAATGCCAACAATAGACACACACACACACGTATCTGTAATCTGGCAATTTCGTTAATACTTTTACGTTGTACCTGAACTTATTTTTCCTATTCGGAGGCAAGCTAATATTTTTCTATGGAGACGTTTCCACGCGACACGGAAGAAAGTTAAGCCTGTAGATTTCGCTCAAGGTCCTGTCGTACGCTTCGACGCGCATGCAAGAACAGAGATCTTACGCGACGTTGACCGAGAATTTCTTTTTCTTACGCAAAATCTTCGACGAGGGACCCCGAATAAGAGCTCTCCGAGCTGAGATTTCCAAAGACTGCATCCATCTGTGAAAAGGCAAGGAAACAGGGTATATGTTCAATGACGCACGAGGTATGGAGAGTGCACGCACCTTCTCTGTTAATCCCCTGATGATGGTGGCTCTGTAGGCGGTGACTTGCGCAGGATTTCCTTTAAAGCAGTAACTTTTGTTAGTTGGCGTCAACTGGAACGAACCGTCATATCCAATAAGAATCCCCCGTGCAGTTTCTAGAGGAAGGGACAAAAATATGATGAGTACCAGGTAAAGACTAAAAAGAATGAGAAGGAAAACAGTGAATAAAAGAAATGCATACAACTGGTTATAATCACGAAGTAAAAATACCGCCACACCACACTGCTACACACTACGTGACGTGAGTGAATCAGGAGCAAGGACTCAGCAGCCGGCAAAGCACTCCCGTTTCTCCTTCTTCCATTTGCCCTCTCCATGACGTCGAAAGTAAGACTGAGTAAGCTGTACAACAAAACAAGATACAAGGTCCCAGTACGTGTGGTCATCGTGGTGTCTTTTTGTGGAGTCTTGCGGACGAACTCGCTGGCTACTTACTGCTACTGCTTTATGAGTAGACTCTCGCATTCGCTGTCACAACTGATGTTTATCATCAGCTTGAGGCAGTTCATGGAACAGCAATGTTTGAACCAAGCATTGTCAACCATACATCATATGCGTCTGGTGTATCGTCTACCTTCCTATTCTTCTTTTGACGTCCACCTTGGATCGTACGTTTAACTTCTAGTTTAGTTAATAAGAAGCAGAGCTACGAAGAGTGCCACAGCTATGGAAAGAAGATGTGGGAAAGAGACGCGTGGTAGGTGGGACTGAAGAATCTGTACACGGACATAGCTTTGTGCTTTCTCTCTTTAGTGATTCACATCACGCTTGTCTCCCAGTTTGAAGATTCTGTATTTGCATTGCACGTAATACTGGGACCTTAAATATACTAAACAAGACGACATAGCAAAGAAACGAAATACTAAGATGCATTAAAAATACGCGTTGCTCTATTGCTCTCACGGCGATACCAGTTCAAGTGCGTAGAAGTAATCAGTATTGCAGCTTTCTAATCGTAAAAAAAAAAAAAAACACGCTGCTCTCTCTTTTAGACGCTTGGAAAATGAAGGGTATCCCATAATCTCGCCTTATAGTAGTCTCACAAAAAGGTTGCACTATTTTAAATGCAATACTACGCATTGGCGTAACAGGAACATCCTGAAGGCTGGACAGATGCTTCTGCCGGATTATCCGTCGTTTTCAGTTTGGCTAAGGTGTCATGAATTTCGAAGACCAGGTCGCCTTTGCATACGCTATCTTATCCGTGCGTTCTATTTTGTTCATATAGCCAGGGCTTGATGTCTATGATGAATTCAATGGCGATTGTTCAAACCGTAACCACCAGTGCTTACATAACTAAAAAAATATATATGAACACGCGACTTGTCTTCCGAATAGAGCTTACGCTGCTCGAGAACTTTAGTATTTTAAAATTATGTTGGATGACCAGGACTCAGGTGGCTCAGTGCTTTTTCACCCCACGTATAGTCAAGGGCCTCCCCAATTTCACATACACACCTTTTTTTACATCAAAATCACCGTACTGCTGTTTTAGCATAAAAGTAGAGCCCTAGTTCAGTTCTTCCAACTACCCAAATGAAAAAGCGATAAATAGTTAAAGACTGGAGTGAAGCTTGTCATCAGTTTACAGAACACGTGCGTTCGCTTGAAATTCGATATGCAGAATCCACGTACTCGACATAGTTATACACAGCAGCGTGTGTCCATGTCTGCGCTAAAAATTCGTTATGTATGCTTCGAGCTGCATCATTCGCAAATCACTAGGCTGCGAGAACAACACCGCAAGCTAACAAAGGAACCGCGAGACGTATGGTGCTCAAATATGCGGCGTGCGGGGTACATTATGCAAAACAGATCGTCTTACCGTTCCGAACAAGTAGAGCTACGCTGGCGCAGCATATCACAACGCCAAGGACAACCAGAAAGAAAAAGACGCACACCAAGCGTGCTGTAAGCCGTCTACGATACAGACGGCTTTTCCTGTGAAGGGTAGCTTCGAGCTCGTCAAGACTTGCAGACCTGGAACAGTCAACAAATCAGGTGGGGTTGAACTGGTGGGGCGTTTGTTTTCTTCAACTAAATCACAAATGTTTGTGTCGACAAAGAGGGAGAAATAGACCTAATCATAATAATTCGTTGTTTTACGTCTCGATACAACTAAGAGATGAATTTAGTCAAGCAACAAACAAATAAACAAAAGGGAAATACAAATCCCCGTTTTCTACTCTCACTAACTGTTTTTCTTGAGTTTTGATCACCGTCTGCATGTTTGGAAATAAAACATTGCTCTTTATCTTTATTATTATTTTTTATTTTTTCATTTTACTCCGTCACCTCGAAACGTATGAACATCCAGTGAAAGCTGCTCTCTGCCAAGTAACACTTTTAGCTCACGTTATTAAGAATTTACTTGCCATGTCCAATGTGGAGTCATAATGGTTCATGACAATTACTAGAACGCACTTTTTTTCCCCTCCCAATATGTATAGGTTACCATACCATCTACGTCATGAATCACTGTGATAGAGATAGTTGTTGTTTGTCCGATGATCCTTCTTTCTGCTTACAAAGTTCGTACGAATTGTTACGTTCAGTCATATTTTTTCGCAGAAGGGCCTTTATGACGCAAGCTTCGAGAGTTAGCCTACCTTGGCGATCTCTAGACACAAGCGGCATTATTGCTTAGGTATTGTTGGCCTCATTATTTGAGGCAACTGTGGTCGGTGGATGCGACACAGATTGCTGACTCCTTGAACTGCATTCACTCAAAGTACCCAACAAAAACTGCTCCCAGCAGATATCATAAGCACAAGGTTAGTTGCTGTACCGTTTACACGAAGGTTTTAGGGAGTGGTGTCATCTGATTCCGTGTCAGCTAAAATTCACGGTGACTACAATTCACGCTGCAAATTTGCTGCGAAAACAGATTGCTATGAGGGCGGATCCCTTTTATAAAACAAATGTCATAGCCTATGTAACGGCATTCCGTCACTTGAAATCTTCGTTCGGATTATCGCCGAGCACATCACGAAGGACCTGTATATCATAGACAGTGTGAAACTCTTGCGTGTAATGCGTGAATTCCAGATGTGGTATTGGCGGTGCCTGCGATTTTCCCTTCTCGAAGGCGGATGCGGAGAGGGATAAAGGGAAGCACGGAGTGATAAGTGAACAGTGACCATACATTACTCAGTGGAAGCAGCATGATTGTATGGTAGATGGTGCAACCCGGCAATAAGAGGGAACTGCGTTCGACTCCCACTGATGACACGCTTTTCATCGGTTGCCTTTAAGGACAATAAGAGTGAGCACGTTTTTGAGTGTTTCAGTGATGGGTTCAAACGTGCAACCCGTGTAACCCGAGAAACGCAGTTTACGTCGCGCTGAATACTTGGCACACCTTCGTGGAATTTGTTTTATTCTGCGTCTGCTATTCTCAGGGGTACGACAACCAGTCGCCACCTGCCAGTAAGGAACTTGCAATAGCTGTAATGCGAACTTCCTTCCCGGAACAGTGTTCACGCGCGGCTCCTCTTACGATGTCGCCATTTTTCACAAGTGGACATTACGTGCGTCGAACACAAAGCGGTACAAGTTGCGAGACGTCGAGGTGGGACCAATAGGGTGAAATACAGATACATACTTTATAGAGTCCCTTCTCCCTTGGGTGTAAGGGTGTCCTCCTTATTGAAAAAAAAAAAAAAAAAGTATACGAATTGAATATTCACAAGTAACCTTTTAGAGACAGTATCTGTGGTTCAGTTGACGTTATATCATAGAATGCGAGTAATTGTAGGCTGACTAACCCAAATTCGTTAACCACATAATTGATCATGTTCTACAGAAGTGGAGATTATACCGACGCTCTATAGTGAAGGCCCGTACAATGTTTATGGGTGCACCATCTCCACACCTCACCACTGCTGGTGGGCGCCCAGCAGAAATTAGAATATAAATTCACACAATTTTTAAAGCTCTGAATAGCGTTGTCTGCTCATTTGTATAATTTTCGCTTCCAAGACTTACACCCCTTCGGACTCAGTTATACTCTCAGATATACTCAGAGATACACCCCTTCGGACTCAGTGTAAAGTGATTTAATTTATTAAAATATGGATGTGAGTACGGATCGTAGTTTTAATGGCGCATACGAACGAGTAAGATAGGTGCTGATTTATGTCGGTAAGAAATGCAGAGTTTCCTCCTCCAGAGTGAGCGAATCGTCAGTGAAAACAATATTTGAAAAGAAGAAGAAAGAGCTGAGAAACGTAAGAGATAGAAGAAGAGAAGGCAGAAGAACTAGATAGACTTGCCTAGATGCAGGCGAGCTGCTGGACGAACTCCAGCTGAGCGTGGATACAAGGAATAAACACGACACTGAGACGGGAAGTTTGACGCAGCAAAGAGAGATCTTTGGTTCTTGCCAGCGTGCATTTGAGCACGTTTATGTATGGCAATGGCAACCTGCCCCCCTTTTACCTGCCTTTATTTCCTCTTCTACTAACTTTAGTGATTGTCGTCTTTTTCGGCGGAGGTGGAACCTCCGTCGAGTCGGCAGCACTGAACGCCTGTGGAGCCTTTTGTCCGGAACCTTATGTTCCTGCTCTTCGATGAGGTAGGGCTCCCAACACATGTGTTGGTATCAAGATAAAACTTCCTTCAAGTGTACCAAACATTTTTCTTAATTAACTTTTGGTGATCGCTCCAATATGCAGGACCGACGAAATAGAGGAACGTTGTCGGTTTCTTCAAAAGTTCTTTTTGGACTGTGATAACACTGTTGGGCAGCTGCTATATGACATTGCCTTCTTCGGTGCTCTTTCATTCGACCCATCCGCGCAGACTATAACTAACGTCACAGTTGTCTCGGAACGTAAAGTTGCGAATTATTAAACTATACGTACCAGATTAACAGATTGTCGGCGGATGTCGACAGCCCAGCAAGTTCTCAACTGGTGCAGCAAAAAGAAGGAAAGAAGAAGAAGAACAAGAAAAAAAAAAAGGAATATTTGCTCATTCTTAGGTGTCCAGTCACTCGTGTTGTCTGTATTGTCAGGAGGAGGTTGTCTCGGGACAGTGACTCCTTTTGATCCACTTGCTTTTATGTCCTGCAACTGCAACGCGGACATGTTTGCCACTGAGGTGTCCACAGATATGGCCCGAGGCCCGCGTGAATGGCGCACTGAGCCCAGCGATGTGTTTCTTGTTCCGCATGTGTGCTGTGTAATGTCAATAAACGGAAGAAACGTCAAAGACGCTCCTCCAGCGAATGGTGGGGAAAAAGAGCATGCAGAATCCGCAGTTTAGCATGACTGGAGAAATTTCAAATACCAGATATACTTCCTTTTGCACGCCGGAATTGAGCCATGCAGAAGGATCTTGCACGAAGAATGGTGAGTATCTTTCGCATTCATGGCAGGCACTGTGCATTATATTTAGATAAGGAAATGGTTTAACTGCTGTGCGGATATCTGTGGCTAACGAAAGAGCTCGGGAATATGAAAGCTACATGCATGTCTCTTTGAAATCGTCCAGTGTTCTCTATAGAGATCCTGCGTCAGCATACTGCTCGTGCATGACCGATGACATGCTCGTGCATGAGTCTATAAACCTACAACTTGGGCCCGTTGGTAAAAGTTGTACATATTTACATCAAGGAGCCAAAAGGGACAAGGGACAGAGAAAACAAGACGAACACCTCGCTCCGAGGTGTTCGTCTTGTGTTCTCAGTCCCTTGTCCCTTTTGGCTCCTTGATGTAAATATGTACCCAGTCTATGTCGGGCGAAACATAGCCGCTGCTCATGCTTCCCTCAGTCATGTAGAGCCTGGTAAAACACACACTGTGGAGAGAGAGAGAGAGAGAGAGAGAGAGAGAGAGAGAGAGAGAGAGCGAAGCACAGGTCTGCACCTTGTTACGGCTGGGCTCCTCATATCACCGAAATTGTGTGTCAGCCGAAATGAGTTGCCTGTAAATATGAGCACCAGTTGGAGCGCCAGCCGCGGCGATTGACCTCGCGCGTATTCGTAGAACCTGGCAAGGGGCTTCGTTGCAGGTGCGGGTTTGTGAGTAACATGATCTGCGGCGACAGACAAATCCGACCCTGGGTGCTAGGAGAAACCACATCCCGAGGTTACGCTCTGCACGGTCAGACGGACGCGACTGTTGGCCGTTAGTCTCGGGTGGAGAACGTGTAATCGCGCGGTGCTGGTGCTGTCACCAACTTAAATTGGGCCAATCAAGATTTTGACCCCGTTCGGCCCAGGTCGTCGATCGGCGGCTCCTGGCAGGGGTTGTGGCCCCGGATTTCGTCTCAAGCGGCTGCAACGACGGGGTGAGGTCGGCGACTCGATTTGCGAGTGCAAGTGATACTGTACAAACATGAAACAGACAAGTTCTCGTTACGGACGTCAGACCCCTTCCCCGAATTTCCCACCACGCTACCAGTTTGGAACCTTGGACGCAACAACCTTCAGTCATGTCAAATATACCCGCGTGAGTAAACACAAGACGTATCACTATCACATACAACTTATATTTATACAATCATATTTATATCATACACACTTTTGTAATGGGGTAGAGTACCGCATTTGAGGCTGTGAAACTCCCCACGTCATCATCATCATGTATTTGTTGTTGTTGTTGTTAAATGTATGTGCCCAACAATGTTGTTGAGGTGGCATTGGTGTATAGATTGTGTCTTTTTATATATTCCCATCTTTTCTTCCTCATATCCTCTTCCTCATAGAATCAGAGTTTGCTGTCATTGCTCGGTAATCAGAGGGTACGGGTTAAAACCCCTTGGGTATCTCTGTCCACAGCATGTCTGATTTGCTCTAACGTCCTTGCCCCGCATTGTGAGGCTTCTGTGGATCTCCTCTTGGAGGATAGGAAAGAAGACCTAAAGATGAACGTGGAATGGCAATAATGGCAATACTATAATTCATGGTCTTATGTCGCGAGACAACTGGGATTATGAGCGAAACTACAGCTGTGAGTTAATCAATTAATTTTGCCCACCTAAGGGTTCTTTAACGTGCGTCTTTAACTCTTGATTTAGCAACTATCAACGGTGACCTGTATCGCAAGGGGAAATCCTGTAAAAACTCAGAGCCGGCAGATGTATTTATTTATTAGTACCCTCAAGGTCAAAGACATTACAAAGGGGAGTGGTGGTCACAGATGTCACGAAAAAGCGCACAGTCCAATGTAATGAGTCCGAAATGCTTCAGAAGAATACAGAGGAATCCCAACCTTAAATGTGTGGTCGACTCGAGATGAAACGTATGTTTGAGATGTTATCAAGCGTTCCTTTAGATATGTATTATGAAAGTATATGGAATGAAAAAGACGTTTTCCGGGGTAGTGATAGAGGCTCAAGAGCTAACAAAAATTCCATGGTTGTAATACTGCTAGTACGATTAAAATTCGATAGAATGAAATAGGCCGAGTTGTTTTGTACTTTCTCTAATAAGTTAATGAGATTTGCCTGACTCGAATCCAGCAACAGCAACAGAAAACTGCAGATGCATATTCTAGCTTAGGGCGGATGAGGGTTTTATAAAGCAGTAGTTTTAAATTTGAGAGTGCTAAAGAGAAATTGCGCCTGCTATACCCCAAAGAGCGTCAGGTTTTATTAGTTATGTAATCAATGTGAGTATTCCAAGTAAGGTCAGATGTTAGGAAAACACCTTTTCTCCCCATTTTGACGCAACACGCGAGGGCAGCGTGCGAGCCTAAATGTCAGGAAGCACTCCTTGAAGATAACCTGTCGCAGAACAACTGTTTCATGATCTTAAAAAATATATGACGCAAGAGTGGAACGCATGAAAGAATTGATATCAACGACCACTTGAAAACGCGCACTAAAGTGTTGTGGACAATTCGTTCGGGCAGATTTTACAAGAAGTCCGTTTTTCTTCGAAGAGCTATCTATTTCAAACAGACATAACAGAATTGGCTCTGTTCATACGGCTTATACGCGCTAACTTAAACGGGAACTAAGCATTTACTCCTCCGGAGAGGAGTTCATGCATCACATTTAAGAAGTTCAGGAATGCGCATGGAGTGCCACATATGGAGTAAAGATACCCTGCGAATTGACGGATTCCAATATGGCTCCCTCCCCCTTCATTGCCCACCAGTCCGCTGTACACACCTTGCATATCGAATCCGATATGGGGCGTCCGATGGTCATCCGTCACCGTCGCAAACCCACAACGACGTGTAAGGGAATATACAGCAAATCATTGCAGCCAAGCGCTTCATGGTATATGACGCTTCATTGCATGGCTCTCTCAAAGGCTGTCGCAAGGTTTCGAAGTCCAGCAGCGAACTGTCGGTCGGACGTAAACTGTAAAAGCAATGCCGAGATGTGAACAAAGAACCATTGTGTGACAACTATTGATGTCATAGGGTCGATGCACTCACCTCTATTGCTGCCTATCAGCTTGACGTCGAGCGCAGCGGTAACAAAAATCGTCGCAATCGAGGACGACACGGCACATACAAGTGACAAAGCTTCCCGTCCTGAACGTAAACAGGTTCTCACCGAGCACGCCGAGCTATCATCGAACTAAATATCCTTCTAACCCGATGGAGTATACGTCCGTTTCGTATAACCCTCAGTAATGTATATGGGATCGTTGAAACACCTCCAAGTAGCTCCAAACAGCAACAGTCAGGCCGAAGCACAGAACAAATTCCCTGCCATAACATGGCTGCCACAAACGTTTCCTCCTGCCTTGGGTTGCCGCCGGCTTCCTCGTAAAAGGTTACATAAGATGATGCAGTCCGGGAATCAGGAAGGGTATACCTCTTTTACCCCTCCATCACAACGCAGAGGGACAATCAAGGTGTATATACCTGTTTTACTCGTTAACGAAGGAAATAGTTGGACCGAAAAAGGAGTTAATGAAATGAATGTATTTTTTTTTCGCACCATTTTTGCACCTTTCCGTTGAACAGTGCACGTTCGGAAGGGCTGGACTGTAATACCTGGAATTACGTGTTGGAAGAGTTTGTCTAATAGGATTTGATGAACACAGTCAAAAGACTTCGAAAAATCTATAAAAAGGACTAAAGAAATGAGTTTCTCTTCAATATTATTTAATATACATTCTTTAACATTCAGTAAAGCCATATCCGTGGACGTGCCTTTTCTAAACCCAAACGGGTGGTCCGAGATCATAGAATGGTTTTCCTCAAAATCACTCAACCTACAGTTAATATTTTTTTTCTAAACCCTTCGAGAAAACTGGCAGTGTAGAGATTGGCCCATAATTTTTCATGTTGTTTCAATCACCGTCTTTGAATATTAAGGTTACCCTCACTATTTGCATGCGCTTTAGAAATACCCCACTTGATAACGCTAAATGAAAGATATGTGTTAAAAACGGGGCTAAGATATTAATAGTGCACTTAATTGGTCCTGTCTGCATGCCATTATAATCTAAGCTTTTGGTGTTGTTAATCGAGCTAAAGACCATGATAGTTTATCTATCTATTGTTGGTCGCATAAATGTTGAGTCTCCTAAATGGGGGCATATCTTAACCTTGTCTGGTCTGAAAGCAACATGCGCGTCACAACCGTATACAGCGTGTCTCAGCCAACTGCAAACTTTTACGGTATTCAAGTTATATTTTACAAAACGCGACCAAGGGGGTTAAGTCTTAAAAATGCAATGACATCACATGAACAGAATCTACCAGTGGTACCTTTCAACCGAGTCTCTATGTGCAATAATTCAAAAGGCAATTAGCGCAAATTTATTTACACAACGCTCAGATAGCTGCCTGATTCGCTCATAAGACACCGCCGTAGAATTCGTCACCACTAATCGCACTGTAGAAAATATCGTTTGAACATAAAAAAACAAAAACAAAGAAGGGGCTACAATAAAAAACCGTTTCTAGTTAGCAGGGACATCCTGTATAAACTTTCTCAAGTTCAAAACACCAGTGCACACACTTTGACGGCATGCACAACGCCTATAGACATTGTTATAAAAATTCTTCTTCCCACAGTTGATAATGGCAGCCATGGCGTGGCCAGCAACGGCTAGCAGTCAACGATATAACCACTAGCACCAACGTCAGCGATGATGTAGATATTGAAATAATTTTAAAGGTGTGTTATCAATGTTATTGGGTCTTCATGTTAAAAAAATCCGTGGGTCCAGATGGCATACCCTTGTTGTTCTTGAGAAGGTATGCTGAATGACTGGCAGAATATTTCAGAAGTCATCTTTAAAAAGTCCCTCTCAAGCGGCGATATTCCGGATGAATGGCGAATCGCAAGAATGGTTCCAGTTTTTAGGAGGGAGGATCGATCGCTGGCACCAATTACCGTCCAGTATCTTTAACATGCATTCCCTGCACGATGCTGGATCATCTCATCATATCTCATCACTTATACAGCTTCTTTAGCAACAGGTTTCGCACAGTAAATTAGGTAACGTCAAGTAACCCTAAAGTTTGAAGCTACTGCGCCTTTGTGTGCATCTGGTACGTTAAAACAGACTGAGGCTTATCTAAGGAACTGCAAACAGTTTGTTGAAATTAATGGTGATCCATCTACAACTCTAAGCACAATGTCGGGCATACATCAATAATCCATGTTGGGCCTATTATTTTTCTATTATATTTAAATGACTTGCCTGAGGATTTAAAACCTGGGGTGTTCATTCGTATTTGCACATCTCATCGCCAACCCACCTGCAATGGGGTAGCGCCCGCGTTCAACGCGGAAAATTCCCCATAACATCTTCATTATTTATCTTCGTTCGTTCGTATGTTTGGGGATGACTGCGCGTTGTGCTCCGTCTTTTCAACTGCTGGTCAGCACAAACTGAACTTTAATCTCTCTCATCTAAACGTGAGGTGTGTGCGAGAAATTGTGATTAATGTACTGAAAATAGTTGTCGTGAGCGTTACAACCAAAAAGTAACCCCTTCAGTTTTCATACAGCATAGGAGGTACTGATCTTGCTTAGGTTTATGAATATAGATATTTCGACGTAACTATTGATATGAAAGATATACTGTGTATTCATGAACTCGTAAGAAACTAGGTGCGACTTCAAGGGCCTCGAAAAATCTTTAGCTGGTCTAGCTCTACTGGCATACAAGACTATTGTGCAACCGAGCCTTGATAACGCAGTGGTTGTATGGGACCCACATAGGAAAAAATATGTGGAGAAAATTGAAGTTTAGTGAATGGCTGTACGCTTTGTCTGCGGCCAAGACAATGAAGGAGCCTCCGCGACTAGATTATTATTGGAAGCCGGTCTTTCTACCCTGCAACAGAGGTGAAGCCTGCGCTGCTCAAATTTATGAACATTCTTTATTTTAACAAACTGGGTATGAGTCTCACTGATTACATTACGCAATCATGTCGGAGAAGATCGAGACACTCACACGAACATGCTTTAACACCCACATTTGCCCGCACTGACACGTTCAAGTATTCAAGTGTTTAAGCTCTCTCTCTCTCCTTTTCTTTTTCTTTTTTTTTTTTTTTTTGCTGTCGACTACTGAAGACTGGAACGGGCTACCATTCCAGGCCTTTGCGTCATCACAGGGCTTCTCAAATATAGTTCAGAGTGGTTGATACTTTGGTGGAATCGCATTTCAAATGTTATGTATTTGTGAATTCAAATGTATGCGCACTCCTGTATGGGTCCCTAGGAACCAGCAGTATTGTTGAAATAAATAAGAAAAATAAAATAAACAACACATAAAGAATAAAATAAAAGACAAGTAAGAGGCATAAGAGACGGAAACCACTGCCAGTCTGGATATATTAAGCGGCTCCGCAGCAGAACCCTACACTGTTCCATAAACACAACCGCTCAGCCTGCAGCACCAAGAAAACCTCAACACCAAGAGAGCAAATCAGGTTATCTCTTACCACACCTTGAGCCTGCAGGCACGTTTGTGGTGGCTTCGTTTTCCGATATACGCAAGTGTAAAAGACCATTATTGTTATTAATTCTTGTTGTTACGTTGGAAGCCCGGAGTGATGGATTGGGGCATAAGGGGGATTTCCTATGTTGAAGCCCGTGGCTTACAGCTACACGCTTGTTATCAGTTTACTGCAGGAATTGCGCCAAAGCTTCCATCGGGCCTTTTTTCGGTGTCTGCTCAATCTACTCGCGTTTTGCCAACAAACAATTCAATACGAACACTTATGTGAAACTGCAACCACGCCTTTGGGTGCAAGGAGAAACGATGCCTGCGTCGATTTCTCTTTTCTTTACTAGAGTGAGAACAAGGCAGTTATCCCAGTAACTTAACACGAGGAGTCATGGGAAGTTCGAGAAACTTCTAGAAACATTTTTCGGAACCGGCTGCGCCTATGAATTGAAAAAAAAAAAAAAAATAAATAAGTAGATCAATAAAAACGGCACGAATCGCTTCTGAATTTCTCGTTGCGTTTACAGAAACGTTTGCTCTCTGTAAACTTGACCTGAATGTACACTTATGGAGGCTGGAAGAAATAGCATTTACTTTCCCACCTTCCAAGAAGGGCTGCTCTACCGGAAAGCAGTTACATGGGAATCTCTCTGCTTGAAGGCATCTGTGTTCACGATATCTCTCGAGAATTCTGGCCGATACTCAAATTTTGAAGAGCACGAGGAAGTTGAAGTTGAAGTTGGATTGAAGAAAAAAAATGGAGAGCAAAACGAGGAAAGCAAACAGTGTCCGACAATCCTCCAGCTTTGAAGTGGCATGCTTTCTTCCATCAATAACTGTAGGATGTGACAATGTGAGCGTAGAATGACATGGTTGTCTGCATCTGTTATCTGTTCCGAAGATATTTGATTATCACCAGAGTGGTCATACACGCAATGGCGATAAGCAGGCATTGCATTGCAGACCACTGCACCACCGCAGTGGGACACGTAATCCGCATTTTTTTATTATGTTACCAAATATTCAGTCAAGAAAAATGTTTCATAGCACTTCTTTTTTATCTTTGCTCCAAATGACAAAAACCAGGAGAAAAAAGAAAGCTTCACTGCCTTAGCTAATTTTTATAGTGTAAGTGTGGACAGTTAAGAACAGATGGGCATGGCGTAAGATGACTTCTTACGTTTCACACAGAAAGTTTTCGCTTTCAACCCAAGTGTGTACAACTGGTTAACGGTTACCATCTTTTATGACGGGCAACACAAAGGCTGCTCTATCACCAACAGCGCCATAACGATCGGCGAGCAGATACTTTCCCCTTGTAGGGCTGGGTACTACTAGCACAATGGAAGTTAAATAAGTGCATCCGTGCGTGAGCATTCCGGGACCCTGCGTCAGAAGGAATAAGCGTTTGCATCGCTAACACAGGGTAGCCCTATAAAATGGAATGGACGTTGGACGATTCCTTTTATTTATGACTGACAGTAGCACATATGTATTTATCTAGCCTTCTTACGATGGCGGTTCAGGCTCTCCGGAATATTGACGTTTTCACTTCCTGCATAAATGCAGAACGAAGAAATTTCAGCGGTGGTATTATACAAGCTGCCAGGAAATCAATTCCATTTCACGGGACCATTATGTGCTAACAGACGTGCTGCGCGTTCCCAGTGACCAGCAAGAAGGAGAATTGGAAAGTCACGACAAAAATAAATAAATAATAATGGAAGATGGCGACGAACGTAAAGACACCCATGATGCGCACAATGAGCGCACGGACATCACAATCTCCGGAGCATTGCATTACAAACTGCCCACTGCACTATATATATATATAGTGCAGTGTATTATGTTGTATATGTATGTATAGTATGTATATATATAGTGCAGTGTAGTGCAGCTATAGTATATATATATATATATATATATATACATATAGCTACTACCGCTAAGAATTGAGGAACAGGATGCATCTAGCATGGTTATACCCTTGCTCGTTTGCACAGACTTTGAGATGATTCTTAATCGCAGGAGCTGTGAAAACACTTCTCGCACGTGTTCAGTGCATTGCAAAAAGTGTTGGGGTGGAGTGAGAGAATGGCACTCCAATTTTATGCAGACGTCCCTTCGAACCAGATAGTCAGATGCGCTGGAAAAATAGGGCTAGCCTACATTTTGCTGCGGGCGCACTTGTCTTCCGTCCTCCGTGAGTGCTTGCCGAAATCAAATGGGGGCCACGTTGCTCTAATAACTCAGTGTCGTTATCCTGAAGCGTAAGCATATTCGGTGGCTTAAGTTGTAACGAGGTACGCAGATTTCAAACTTGAACAAGGTAGCTACGAATAAAAGTTTTTTGTCGATACCTAAAGTTGGTTTTAATTGACATAAATGATCAGTCCTTTAAGGAGGCTTCTGATGACGATCGTTCACGAAGGTGATAGAACGTGGCACACTGCGCGCAGTGTGTACAATAAGTGAATAAAAAAAAAGAAAGGAGCTGATGAAAAATTTTGAATGCTAAAGTACGTAGTTCTATGTAATAATTCCCGACACAGTTAGTGCAAACCTATGCTTTAGAATCAATCGATTTGGAACTGTATGCAGCAAAACAGACTGTTTCGAGCTCTCGAACGGCTTGAGGGAGATTATGGCCGTAGCAAAATGGAGCGACGCCTTTTGCACTATATAAATTATTAAAATATAGAACAAGCATCATGGCTGTATGTGGAAAAAAGAATAAATAAAAATGGGGAGAGATAGCTGAAGAGAGTGCTTGCACTACCCGCCAATGCAAGCCGTTCCTCAACAACTGCAACCCTTTTGCAGTTTTGCGCATTTAGTGTATCCTGAACAATGTGAGTTTACATCATAGTAGTTGATTATTTGTTTTCTATTTACATTCTTGCGAAGAGCTTTTCCGAAATATAATTTAGCTTTCAGGATTTGTGCCCCAAGGTACATTCCACGAGACATTCGTTCATTCAAATAGCGTTATCTCTTATTTCAGACCCGTAAACTGTAAGTGGCACCGTTGCTTACCTTTGTACGCCTGCATCTTCGTTCCAACTGAACGTTCGACGCGCTGGAAATTCTTTGATTGCATTCAGTGGCCTGGAACTGTAAAAACACGTGTTTAAGTATAGCCCTTTCTGACATCGACTACGAACTCACGTGCCGAAGTGTGTCGCCTCCCACTGGGACAGCTGCGTTCTTCCTCGACCAACGACAGGTGATAACTGCAACCTGGGGAAAAAGTACGTGATCTATCAATTCACACGGAACAAGTTGAAGATTTTAACTACTACATGCTTCAAGTGAGGAACCTTAGAAAATAATTCGGCAACCGACCCCGCTTATTGGTTCTCCATACAGATTCCAAGGCTGTACTGCAATGTATAGCGGGTCAGGGAATTCGCGGAATATTGGCTCCCATTGTGATTGATATCACAGGAAGGAGAAGAATAAGATGTCTTCAGTATCTTCAGAGAAGAAGATGTCTTCAGTATCTTCAGAGAAGAAGATGGCTTCAGTATCTTCAGAGAAGAAGATGGCTTCAGTATCTTCAGAGAAGAAGATGGCTTCAGTATCTTCAGAGAAGAAGATG
>JARGYV010093939.1:0-11572 GCA_029532675.1 Ornithodoros moubata
TTTGCTCAGCTTTTCAGGAAGGGATTCGCAACATAATCTCAACGACTTTCGAGCAAAATACACGAAACCTATACTAGTTATCAGTGCGGATGTTTTTGAATATGTTGTTAGTGAACTATGAAGAGTAAAATGTCTCCAGTACTCTGGTTTGAAATTTCATGAAAGCAAGTGTAACTTCAAAGCGAGGAAGTTACCCTATGAGAAGACACTCACAACATGGAAAGAACATAGCTACAGCAGTACAAGCAAAAAAGAAGACCATTGATGTCTACGAGAAACTTAAAGACTACTGAACGGATATAAAGGTAGCTGAGCTGAATGTCTGAGAGCAACGTTAATGCATTCAAGACAAAATGATTAACCCAGTTTCTTACCGGCAGCAGATAAGAGAGGTCCTAAGGCACGAGCTAAGGCACCAAGGGAACGGAATATTCCCAGAATTGTGCCCTTCTGTGTTTGACCTCCAAATTTGGACACAAACGTTGTCAAGCATGGAACAACTGTTCCCGATGCTGAAAAACATAAGTATTAGAATCAAAGCGACAATCAATCAGCCACAACAAACATTCAAGCAATTCATATGCAAAATACAACAGTGGCATTCCCACAAGATTCCAAATGAAAGATAAATTGCCTAGTTATACATACATAAAAAAAAAAAGCAAGCCTTTTTTGCACGATACTGCACATTTGTTGCAGGTTACATGGGGGAGCGCAGACTCTCCCAATGAAAGTTTTTTTGACAAATTTATATTTTGGGTGTTTCAAAACAGGCATCTTTATTTTGTGTAAAAAAATGAAAAAATGCTGCCAATATTTGGTAGCCCCCAAAAGTTAGATGCATCAATATCGAGATTTGGGTTTTGCACACTGCTGCATTATTTACGAGAGACAACATCTGCAGCAGAAACAGGAAAGTAGCACCACAACAGGGTGCAGTAACACCATCTCTTCTCTTATACGGTACTCACCAAATGAGTATAAAAGCAGTCCAAAATACAGCATGCTTGGAGTCCAAGAAATTCCAATGATGACAAAAGATGGAATGATCGTCACTATGCCCTGCACAAGATACAAATCGTAAAAGGCTATTCAAGCATCATGCTTAAAGCAGTCTACAAGGTAACACTGAAGTACACATACCAGTAAGCAAACCTTAATTTCCTTTCCAGGTGGAATTCTATGGACATAACCACCTTGTATGGCAGCCATTGCTAGTCCAACAACAAAGTACATTTTGCCTTGTTGCATCCTGCCAATGCACAAAAAAAAGAACACAATTTAGAAACCTATAAATCAGCACACATGCAATAGCTTGGAAGAGTATCTTATTACATATTAGGTGAACCACACATGCATGAATTTTCCAGTCTAGCCCAGCCCATACCCAAAACCGAGAGGTCTCACTCGACCCCGCAAAAAATAAAGCCCAGTACTACCTATGCCCGATGACAAAGAGTTTTATCTTGTTCAGGCTCATCTCAAATGAAATGAAATAGTACCTGACACTGCTTGAGCCTGAAACTAAGATATCCCACCTGACCTTGCAAACAAACAAACAAAAAAGAACCTTGTGTGAATCATTCTTAGAATGCCAGCACACTTAGGTCTTGCCTGGTAAGAGCTTGATTCCGTTGCAAAAGTCCCAGACGAGCTGGGGTAAGACAACATGTCACGTGCCCAACATCACAAGCTCTTACACGGCCAGTCTGCCAATGTGGCTGAAAGCTTAGCCTGGTTCAGAATCCCATTGTTCTTCCGTACCCAATCCAGGCTTTGACAAGGCTGAAATGCTGTCTACTCAAAAAACTACTTCACAGTTCATATGTAGACGTATGTACATGGAGGTCACACAATGGCAAGGCCGAAAAGTTTTGTGATATCCCAAAAGAACTACTGAAATATATGGAAAGTATGAAACATGGAATGGAATGTTTTAACAAATATACCCTTTCCAATGGACACAGGTGCACATGTTGGAACACATTCGTTGCTCAATATTACGTTGTATCAGTACAGGCCTACCCCAACGGTGAGCAGCCGAAATCTCATGGCAATTTCCTACCCCAACCTCCCGACCCAAGCCTGGCTCAGTCCTGAGTATGCTGAAACCGATGGTGACCCGGATCCAACAGTCAAATTTTCAAGGAGGCCTGACTCAGCTTGTGCGAGAAACTAGGGCCAGGTTTCCAGGCCAGCCTGGCCCATCGCAACGTCCTATTACAGATGCTTCCCACTTGATTTAGTTCAGAAGTGACATGAATATGTACAGAGCAGTCCACTCAAAACTAAACAATATTGCACAAGACACACCTCCACCCACGGTGACAGCTGCAAAGTACTGAATCAAACAAGCAAGAAAAGTAGCTCCCTTTCTTATGGTGAACACTTAATACACTTTTCTATGAGAAACGGCTAGGGACTTCCCTTCAACAGTTTGCTTGAAAACAGTTAGGGTCAAGAGCTCAGAAGGGCTCTTGGAAAGGTTCATTACGTGCAACATAGCATAGTCATAAAAACAAATTGCAAGATAATTGGAATTACCTTTTTTATGAGACACTAGTAAGAACATATTGGACCACATCATCATTTCAATGAAGATATACAAAGAAAGAGCATCTTTCAACATTAATGCCATACATCCTGAATTTGAGACATTCTATGTGCCCGGGCATACAAGCCAGCTGTACCATATTTCGCAGTTGTCCTTCAATTGCAAAAGTAAAAACACCATATCTCCGCAATTCTTGATATACTTGCTCATAAGCGCAACAACACAAATTTTTAGTCATCCCGCATAATTTCGCCTTCAAAACATTAAATTCCACATGTGCAGACTATTATAAAAGACTTACTTCCAGACAGAACGCCTCAATGGTATCAGTGCACTGTACACATTTAAAGAATCTGGCAAAATTAAACAATATACTAGACAAGACTAGACAAGCTCATGCACACTACAGGTACAGGGTACAGGGTAAGGGTATTAAAAATTTCCACTGAGCACATGATCCATATCATGCAGTGTCACAATACAGGCAAGTTCTTACCTAGTGTATTGGAACCTGTCATGTGTCAAGAAGCACAGTGAATATTCCAAGCCAGAGTAAAACAGGAGGTACAGGAAATACACAAAGCCAGATCTTTGGAGCACCTCGTGATCTGCAAAGNAGACAGTGCACTACTGAGCTGTTATTTTTCAACAGGTCATTAAAAAAAAAAAAGGGCCCCAAACAACTGCAATGTCATAAAAAAAAAAGAAAAGTCAGTGTCTCATGGCTCCTGCACAATGTACACTAATGTTTCGATGTGCTCTAACACTTTACATATATATTGCCTGCTCAGTGCTACTTCCACACTTGATTATGTTCTGGGTGCAGTTTTTCAAGAGTTCTGAAGGGATGCTGTGGCGGAAATCTGCGATCTGTTGGCTTAATGCGTCTGGAGTTGCTGTTTGTGTCCTTTCTGGCCAATCCACTGCATTGGAAACCGGCAATTCAACCACTCTTGTGCTAGCCTTGACGCGTGAGGAGGTGCACCATTGTGCTGAAACAACATCTCAGCACATCAAGAAAGCGGTACCTCGATTTGTGGACAGTCCACTGCTCCCTGCAGGATCTCATTCACATATTGGCTGGAGTTTAATGTACTGTCATAGAAAACTGGTCCGATGACACTTCCGACCAGTATTCCGCAACATACGTTAAACAATCATTGGTACTGGTGCATGGCACACATTAACCAGTGAGGGTTTTTCGTGCTCCAGTAGTGTGCACTGTGGAGGTTCACCTGGGCAGTATGGCTAAAATTTGCCTTCTCTGTCGACAGAATTTTCTCTGTACACTGTGGATCTTCCTCAGCGCAGCTCAAAATCCAGTTGCAGAACTCAAGTCGGCTTTCAAAGCCCTGCTCCATAAGTGCCTGATGAAGCTGCACATGGTATTCCTCCTCAAAATGGTGGTAACAGTAGATTTCGAGATTATCAGCTCAGCACTAACTCTACGGACGCTAGCATGGAGATCTGCAGAAATGCACCCCTACACGTCAGTTGCTGTGTCCACAGATATGAATCTACCATAAGGGACGCCCTTCTGTTCCCCTATACTGCACCTAACACCAATACCATGCACGTGCGAGTGTGGCATTTTTAACCATGTTATGCGAATCCATAGAAGTCTGCAAATGGTACCCCACCAATATTTTAATTAACAAAAAACTTAACGTAATTTTTACACACCCTGTAATACTGATTTATACTATATAGTTCCATGTACTTCCAGTGTCATTTTGTTGGGCTTACCATGAAGGAAATCATAGAAATTAGATCAGCTACTCTTTCGGGCTCGGACAGACTTGTCTTCATTAAGAAACAGACAACAATATTAAATGGCAAGTCATTTGGTACCTCGCATGTGTGACAGCAGTGAAAGCAGACTCGCTTTCCCGCCATTACGGGAGAGCTGCCGGGGAGGCCAGGAAACTCAACTCGGAGAAATGACTCCATTGGCAGTTCTACTGTTAAACATGTTCATTGCATTTTCTGCTACATTTACAAGCAGTACCACAATCATCTTGGCAGCAGCATAAGCTCTGGAATTTTTTGGTCACAACTGCAGTGCTGTTAAGTGACTGTAAACTAAGCTGCATAGTGCGGTTACGTTACTATAGTCACATAAGTGTCACAGCTATAATGTCATATCAGGTGCTATAATTTCTCATATTGTCAAAGTGAAGTTTCTCCCACTATCAGGCTATCCCAACTAAGACCGTTTTCATGACAGTTACATGAAACCTAGGCCTGTTTGCATAAAGTTTGAGTGCAATGGTCCAGCTCCTTCTCGACAGCTTTGACAGCACATGCTGAAAGCATTGCCAAAGTTGAAATGCTGAGGATGTGACAATTATACTTTTGTCCACCATGTGCTTACCTTTAACTGAAAGCTTCTGGACAGGTCTAAATGTAAGCAGTTGCCAAGGGTTTATGTATGACACAGCTCCAGAGAATGATGATGCAATTGAATGTGCCTAAAACAAAACAAATAAAACGACTACGTCTTAAGGGACATAATCTAGAATCATCTATAATCTCCGTAGTACAATTATCTTTAAATCATGCAAACCCCACTGCTTCCATACGTTTGATCAGTGAAGCACACTACAACAGTAAAAGCGTAAAAGTCTTGAAAGTCAGATCACCTGCGTAGCCTTGAAGACAGCTCGTTCAGGCATAGACCCCTCTGTTCGTGCTACTCTGATTGGATGGGATGATGTGGTTTGGCCATATTTCATTGGTTTTCCCAACCTCTCTCTTTCACTTTCTCAAGTTCTATGTATTTGTACATGACAGACACCCTCATTTTAGAAAGAAAGGAGAGGGAAAGCCTCACTGGTAACTGCACCGTTGTGTTGATGCAAACAACAAGCATCTGCACAATATTTGCATGCCATAGTGACCAAGTCACTTTTAAGACACATGAGAAAAGCTAAGAATACAGCTGGTCAGCAAATTTGGTTAATCTGTGTGCATTTGTACACACATAACATTCAGTGAGAACAGACTCTGCTACAGCTTGACCATTTTGTGCCTGTCTCTAACAATATGTATGTGCCTATATGAGTATGTTTGTATTATGTAGATGCCGATCGCAGCCGCAACTAGGGATCTCTTCATTTTGCTCCAAACTAGGTGGAGTAGTGGTGGTTTCAGGCATCTTATGCGGTACATGCAGGAGCTCGAGTCAGCAATTCTGGTGTCAAATGTGGCAGCCAAACAGATGCATCTAACTGAATTCTTCACTTTACAGGTATAAGTTTGCAGGATTACTGTGTAATCTCTGTACAATAAAGGTTTTCCAAAGATCCCACCTATCTCGAATTTTTTTCTTGTTTTATGACTTGAAGTTAATGGGGGCCCTAAAGACCCAAGATTGTGCCATAAGTGACACAAAACATACAAGTACAATCATAAATGCTATAGGACTTACACGCTTTTCTGGAGGCAAAGATTCTTGGAATGCACAAATCAAAAAGATGATGTCCACAATGGCCAATGTCAATGCAAAGAGAGCTGGGATAACGTAGAACTTGCTGCCAGACTCAAGGTTCATTGCAAATTGTGCTCCAATCATTGGGCCAACAATGAAGCCAAGTGAGAATGCAATGCCTATGAGGGCCTAAATCATGATAAAGAGAAAATTAAGTCTTGATAATTATTAACAGCAAGTCACAAATATATTAAAGCAAAAACAGCAAAAAAGAAGACAGCTAAACAGATATCTAATCACAAAATGATAAACATTTTGCAATGGTATGACGACGGTCCTGATGCCTGAGATACGTGAAGGATTTTTTTGCGTTAAGTGAGATCCCACAGAGAGATAAGGAATACAATCTTACCATTCCTTTGCCTCTAAGCCTTGCACTGCAGACATCAGTTATTATAGCTGTACTAAGACTGATGTTTCCTCTACTGACTCCCCCAATCACACGTGAAATCACAAAGAGAGTGAAGCTGTGCGACACAGCCCACACAGCATATGAAAATGCAACGCCACACTGAAATAAAAGAAAATATAGAGATTTTTTTTTCATTAATATTTTCATGAATCGACAACTGCACAAGACAGAGTCATAGATGCTCAAGTGGTCCCAGACAATATGCACAGATTGGTCTATCTATACAGGCCAAATCATCCAATCTCTTTCATAACTCTTTTAAGTGTACAACTTCACCTATGCTCAGACTCTGAAGGAATGTTTATATGGCATTGCCTCACACATGCATTTTAATCTGATAGTGGTTCTTCAAATTTTTCATTTTTCACAGGACAGTCCCACAAATTTTTCACACCCTCTCCGCAACACTAACTGCATAATATACTGCCTTCACAAGGAGGTGCCTGAGTGCAAAGATCTCATAAGTGGGGTCAGTGGCATGTTAGACAGGCATCAGAGACGAGGACTTAGTTAAATATTACTGTAATCCGTGACAAAGAAACCTGAGCAACAGTGGGATGAGGAAGCACAGGCTTCTTCCATCATGAATTTTCCAGCTTGCTGGTGTGCGTGTCATCTTATCCAATACTGTTAAGTACGAGGAGGTCTGTACGTAACTCACCAAGGTGCAAATCAGAACTGTCTTTCTTCCATACACATCGGATAGTGAGCCAATCATGGGGGCTGTGATAAACTGTAGAAACGAATACATAGAGCCTATGCAACCTGAAATGGAAGTTTGGCAGATCATTACTTTCTGGAGTCGCTAGAAGTGGCATACCAATATCCAGAAAAAGGTCCATACACGATTCATGGTGAACAAACTGCACGTAAATCTATCACATCCACATCCATTAGGAAAAACAAACCAGCAAATGCTATCTGTGTTGGAGCCCATCGGAAGCTGCTCTTCCTCTCCCTCTCTCATCTAGTCTAAGTAATCGCCTTCAATAAGGCAGGTGATCATCTGCTTTCTTGTGGCCTCTTTGTTTCATTTCATGCAGCCCATAAATGATACACAAATACACGGCACTAAAGAAATACTCAGTAGAGATTAGGCTTGTGCACTAACTGACGCTGCAATAGAAAGAGGGTACAAAGCAAGCAGGAAAACAACTGAAGGTTAAGTGAATAGGCATAACCTGAAACAAATACAAAGCAAACGGTTATACAGTCATATACCCAGTCACGTACCAACACCTTTCATTGCACATGTGCAATGAATGGAGTGTGAAACGAATTATTGTTAAATTGTAGGCCAGTGTTTCGTAACTTTGAGTTATATATGAAGGATAGTGATGAAGTGTAAATGACTTTGCCAACAGGTGTTCACATAGTATGCAATGCTCTCAGTTCTGAGCTAACTTGGTATGATCGCAGTACCTCTTGCATCAGATGTCAAGAGCTTGAAAGAGTCCTGTCAATTGCATAAAAATGAGACACACCTGCCTGCAAGAGCCTGTGCATGAATGTTGAGATGTAACTTTGCCATGACACTTGTAATTTTATGGTTTATTCACAATGAATTCAGACAAAATTAAGAAGTGCTCATAAAATTGCAGTGAACAATACATCACTGAACATATCACTCAACATCCAAACAATCTTTTATTTCCCTTTATCGTAAAACTTTTTTGTAGTTAACCCTGGCCCGATTGACATTGAGAAAACTAAGGTAGCTGCAAAGGAAGCAGCCTTTTAGTGATAATGGGCAGCTGCTTCCTTTACATTTTTGCACTTTTAGTGACTCTGTACCTTGTAAGGGATCCACAAATACATAACCTCTTGTGGAATTTAGAAAACAGGTGCCATTCAGTTTACACTAAAAATATAAATAATTTACATTCTACACAGCACATTTCTTGCCACAACATGTGCGACCGTGAAAGAAAATATATCTGGTTAGGCTTTATATTACCTGCAATTGTTGCAGAGCATTAGTGTCAGACATTATCACAAAATGTTACATGCCACTTACAGTTGCATAAAGCTAAACAATGAGCTGTTTACAGCTATATGTAAAGGGCAGAGTTCAAGGGTCTGATTATGAATTGCATGTACACTCTACTGGTGAAATTTTGTTCAATAAACCATTAGCATTCAACAAAAACATAACTATGGGATTCAATTTTTCCTGCCATACTGTCTGTGTATGTGTGTGTCTAGATGAAACCTGTATGAACTTAACCTCCCATTTTTCCTTTAAAAAAATAAAAGCAGGTATCTCACAAAACTCCTCAAGCGTGTAGACTGGAGATGATGCACAACGGTTGACAGGGATCTTTTTTACCTTGTCACTGATGATTTGCAAACAATTATGAATATGACAAGCTAATGCCAGTGGCCTCTTTCTGTGAAGGCCTACAATCTAGTATTTAAGAACAAACATTGCAAACATTTGACTATAAATTTCATTAAAATATCGCACATCATATCACAAGGACACTGAACGACGACACTAGAGCATCTGTTAGGGCTGCTAGTAAGATCTAACTGCTGCTACAAAACATCTATTGTTATGCTCAACTAAATCAAGTCAAACACTGTCCGTCAACAATCACAGTGATGCAACACATAAAGAATATTATCTGTAGCATTCTTTCATGGTATCTGCAGTGTTGCAACACCTATTGAGTTTACTCTACACCACGGAGTTTGGTAATCTGCTAATCTACCTGAGGGGAAACTTAAAGGGCTGCTTTGTTTGCCGTTTCTGAAGCGTGCCATGCGACAAGCACAAAAACAGAAAAAAGAAAGAAAGAAGACACCACATCAAAAAGTACTTTTATATGTAAGCCTGAAAGACCAGTAACATTATTAGACACATTTGTGATGGTAGCAGTGTGGAGGAGGTAAACATTGTTACTGGCACTGTGTGTTGGAGATTTCCGGCGCACGTCAAAAGACCCCCAGGTGATCTAAATTATCCGCAGTCCTACCACGAGGCGTCGCTCATGATCACAGTTGTCTCGCGACGCAAACCCACCAATTAATTTTAATTATTACGCATATGTCGTATCCACAATGGATATCATTCAGGTGAGCAATGGACCACATTACCTCCAAACAGAACCTTGTTCAAGTGAGTGGGGACACCAACAAGGTGTTGAAAGCTCTGAATCTGGCTCTCAAGCCATGGGTACAAGCCATCCTATAGGGAAAAAAAAAAAGACTGCTGAAGAACTATTTAAATACATGAGGTTAATCAGCCAACTTTTGGCCTCACAGTATACCAGTGTATAAAAATGAATCGAGATTTCCTGCAGTGTTATTTTTGCTGTTACGGCGCTCGACAATAGGATAGGAGTTATTGCAATAAAAACAAACTACAGAAGACAACACAGCAGTGGATAATGCACAACCCCTTGGTCTGCATATTTCACAGTGCTCAATGGAAAGCGTCTGCCATATGTTATAAACATCACCTGCTAAATATGGATGTCAATATTTTATGTGATAGGCAACGCAAACATATAAATGAGGAAAATTCAAGCAACAACAGATAAAATGACGAAAAAATGCCTTTAAGCAATACATCATATTCTCTTGTGCCTCCTTCGTGAACGAATGAACTTGAGCGCAAAACGCATTAAGTTCTAATTCATTGAAGGGATCGTGCTGCGAACAGACAGTTCTATAACAATTATCCCTACCTTGTCGTGATGGCTGTAATAATCTAGGATCGAAGGCAACAATGGCAAGATGACAGTGAAACCCAGTAGGTCAATGACCAGGGAAATAAATATGATATACACAGTACGCGGCACCGTATCAGCGGAACCACCAGTAGACTTCATCATGCCTGTAACGTGATGAAAAGCAAGTGAGCAAAAATAATGCACAGCCGACAACACGACACTTCAACAAGATCCTGTATTAGTCTCCTTAGATGCTTACTTCGCTAGGTGATAAGGATAGAGTCCTTGGCACTGAGATTCTGACAGCTTCGCGATCAGTTATCTATTCCGTTTTGACATTTGCCGACACGATGAAGTGACAGATAACAAATATCGCATAGCCTCCTCCAAGTCAAGATTTCATGGTCTTCCCAAATGAAATGAAAATAAATCTTGCCACCTACGCGGCAACGTTTCCTACACTACGTCACACCAATAGTAGTGGAAGCATCTTTATGCGTCAGCATTTACATGTAAACTTCATAAGTTCTTCGACCATACGCTTCATACGTGTCAGTTCGTCAAACACAAACGCAGAGGAACAGGAAAGTCCTCCGGCGTTTTCGTTGGTTACTGGTTGTCAACATGGACCACACGTGACTGCAGTGCACCCACTAGTCCGCTCTAGTCTAGAAGCAGCGAAACACCCCGAAAAAATAAAATGGAAGCAGTCTGCACTTGAAACCTAGAAACTACAAACATTAACAGGTGGCTAACGGCTCGAACTGCAGATCGAACAACCCAATCAAGCCGTAAAGTTCAGTTACCTCTCATAAACACATCCAGAGGGAGGCACCGACAAATCTCTCGCGTGTCTTGTCACGTAGTCACAGTATTACAAAGAAATGGTCAGGTGCATAAAAATAAAAATAATAATATATAAAACAAAATAAATAAATAAAATACACAGCATATTCTCTGTAAACATTAAGCTTTCTATGGTTGTGCCTTTGTTCTCGATTTTGTACCCAAGGAGATGCTTAGTGCCAGCTTTGATTTACTTGAAACAGGAATTTCTTCTAACCTTAACAAGATTAGAAAAGAAAAAGTAAATAATATTAATACTAATAAGCAATAAAAACTGATCATGATAATGATCAGTGTTTCATCATGATAATGGTTATTATAATGATTTCTTGGCTGAAAGGATGGTTATAATTAAGCTTCCTGCTTTTTTCATTTTTATTATGCACTTGTCCAGGAAACCTCAGTGATGACTTTTCACCTGGCGTCACGCATCTCAAGGGTATTGATGGACAACATCGCCGTTGAGCCCCCATGAAAATCAATATTCAACTCCCCATGAACCTCATTAAGTGGTGTACACAACCTTGGAATATTTTTGCAATGAAGACAAAGATTACAATCATCACCCTTGTGTTTCTTTTTCTTTTTTTTTT
>JARGYV010093941.1:0-21243 GCA_029532675.1 Ornithodoros moubata
CCCCCCCCGCCGGGGACAGGGGCCCTTAATTTCAACTCTGTCCGCTAATAGCGGCTCAAATCGTGCAGTCTAGCATAGCAGATCGGGAGAGGTGCGACCTTGATCTACAAATAGATTGCCCGAGTGCTTTCCGTAATGGATAGTACGTCATTCATGGATTTGCCGTGAAAAAAGCAAAAGATGCTGGGAGGCAGGAGAGGCTTGGGCGTAAATTGGAAGGTCCGAAAAGAGGGAGACGACGTGCATCGAGTAGACCTGGTGCGCGTAATCTTATGAGGTTTGTCAATAGCGATTACGAATGGTTCAGTAACTCAAATTGTGAAGGCTATATCCCATTATAGACTCCACCGTCCGACTGACAGGAGTCCTCCTGTGTCAGCGTAACCCTGAGACCACTGAGGCGCACGATGGAACAGTTACTCCTTGTCATGAATGGCTTTGTGATTATGTTAAGCCAATTTCGTGTTCATCGGTGCCAAAAGGCATCCGGACAGCAGTTTAATCTGCTGAGTTTTATATGCTGAGTACCACAGGCGGCGCGTACATTGACTCTTTCTATACCACCCGACGCACACGAGAAAGACCACCAGCCGAAAGTCACGTGGACTCTTTCCCGGCGACTAATCTCCAACATCGCCTATTCATCGAAAGTCACGTAACCCATCGCGTATCCATAAAGGCGCACGAGCATCCAGTTCAGTCTTATTGAGACCGCTATCTATCTGCATATAATTGAGTGAGGTAAATAGCCACTCCCTCTCTGGCGTGCCTTGTTCGCTGCTATCTCACCTTGTGTAGATGGAACGCAACGATAGATGAACGCTGCTTCACTGACGAAGCACGAAAAAGGAAAGGCTGCTTAGCACCTGAACCGGGTCGAGCACCTACATTTGACGCTCATGCGCGGAAATTGCTCGCACCCGCTGGGAACGTCCATTCCCGGAGCTTTTTCTGGAGTCGTCTGAGGCGTTCGAAGGTCGGGTCGTCGGCAGCACTTCCTATTCCTCGATGGACGAGATACAGTATGTTAGCACAAGACCGACCTCGTTTTAGAATAACGCCACAGGGAGTCCCTTTCGCTTGAGGTATATCGTACTTGCCCCGGTGTGACGGACGCTCGTGGGCAGAGCTCTCAAGAGGTTCGTAGACTTTTGATTTCTTTCCAGTCGACTGACGAGATGGGCAGCAATTCACATGGGGATATTGTATTCTTCGGGAAGCCCAGGTAGGTATCACCAAAATTATGGACGTGAAGTACTAGGAGTGTGCTGGAGAACTTCCTGCGTGAACTGAGGCTTATTCGACTGAGGCTAGCATCTTCGCTTCGTGTTGTGCAGTGTGCTGTAGGATTGCAAGTTGTAATGTCATGTGGTCATTTCCCCAGTCATTTCGGTTAAATGTACCTTTATATCGTGTCACGACGAAGGTACTCGTGGTACTTGCTGAACAATGAACTCATACTGTGTACAATGAAGTGTTCTTTGAGCTACCACATTTCTTACTTTGCCGAGCTATACTTCCCACCTGCGACGCTGAGTCACAGACACTTCTTGACGTGAGAGGAAGAATGAATACTACATGATAATCCCAAATGATAATTGCACCGCCTGCCAATGTGCCCCCGCTTCCGTTGAGAACAGAAGACATTGTCATCATCGCGGGTCGTCCAACAGAAATGTCAATACGTCTCGCATCTCACGTCTCCACTACCCCAAATATGTCACTGCAGTCATGTGACAAGAGACAGAGGGTAACGCCACAAATGGGGACTTAAAAAATGCCAGTCGGGTCTGTCCTGTCTGAACTTCGTTGATTCTAACCAAGCTCTGAATCACTATAACAGCGGTGGAGAGAATATCGAACAAATACTACTCCCAGATTAATGGCGTGAGGTTTAGATTAGATTAGGGGTCAAGTGGTACCGCGACCCGATTCTTCCACCATTCCTCACAAGGTGCCGCGTTTCCCCGCTGGGATTCAGCGGGTTGTTACAGAGCAGCGCGTATGACCACCCGAGAAACCTGCCCTCGCACGTAGAGTAATGAATTGTTGGAGACAGCCTTGCTTCTGAATGTGTCTGCATGAATCTTCAACGGGAAATTGGTCAACACAGTCCGAAGTCGATTCCCTTGGAGGTTACTCAAAAGGAGCTGTTCTGTCACGGGTGGTCTGGAGTACGGCAAGAAGTACGGCCCATTCATGTCGTCTTAGGTTCTTCAGATTGGAACCGTGAAGTGGCACGCCTCAAGCAATGTCAAATACTTGCAAAGATTATTTCTAAGCTTTTAGAGCTTGTCTTCAGTATCTGCTAGAAGGACTGAGGACATAGAACGTGAAAAGTCACATACGTTATCCATTTCGCAAAGTAAACGACAGCAATTACACGTCCCACTTCGGGTCCTTCCACAAGGGACCGTACAGTACTTGTGGTGAGCGAGTAAGACCATCTCATCTAGCTGACCACACCGTACAGTTGAGTCTTAAGTAACAATCACGCAACACAATGGTTCCCACAGTGATTCCAGAGCAACGGTTACCACCACCATCCAGACGCGTCTTTCGTATACTGCAGTACGTCACTGTAAACGAATAATCATTACCCCGCGAGCGTTAAGCCGGGGACTGAAACAAGAAAAGAAAATTATGTGTGTGTGTGCGCGCGAAACGAGTGCGTGGGACGCAGGAGGGTACATAAGTCACGGCGGCTCCTGAACTGGGGCGCCAATGGCGCCGTGACAGAATACCGTGAGGGTCCGATGACACGCTGTGTCACGACTTTCCCGCTCCGCTCTCGCTGTCTACAAGCACTGCTAGAGGGCAGCAGAAGGCCGTCGTAACCGTTAGCAACTATTCTGAGACGTACACCTGTATAGCTTCACGGGCGGAGTGGGTACCACTAGATGCAGACCAGCCGCATAATGCTATACGAAAACACGTGAGATAGAACGCGAACAAATGTATCTCCAGGACGGACAGATCAGGTAAAGGGTCTGAATAAGGACCCAGTGACTTAATAAACCACGAAGAACTTTCCCTGTGCATCGGTGGCACTGCCCAGAGGGTATGTCCTGTTTCTTTTATTCATTCTACGTTGTCCAGTCACACCCACGCATTTTGAACCCCAGGGTTGTCCCCTGCTGCAGGTCTGATTGCCCTTCATTATCCGTCTGCGCATAGCCACGAGACAGGGCGGGTCACGGCAGAATGACAGCAAGATATGGCATGATATACTTCCCCAAATAAAGACATTCGTTCTTGCGATACTCGTAAAACAAGCCGTGCAGTCCGTGCACGCAGATCACGCGAACATCCGAAAAAGATAAGGGCGAAGATACGGAAAGTGGCCATGACGCCATACGATGGGCCGTACATGCATCATAAGACCAGTGATGTTGTCAATTCCTGAGGTTCCTTCCAACAACCCAAGCGGCACAATGTACTGAAAGTCGGGTGCAATAGGGGTGGTCGTCAGATGTCTTATCTTTTTGTCGCTGTCTTTCTGACGTGCCGCGAACTTCAAAAGCAACCTTGATACATCCGTCCACTCCTATTGCACCCGAGTTTCAGTACATTGTGCCGCTTGGGTAATGTCGTTCACCCTTTAAGCCGGGCTATCTTTGTCTGCGACACGAGCACGATGCCGTGACGTACTGTCTGCTGTTCATACGCACTCCATAACGAAGCGGAAGTCCGATCGTCATCGTCGTGAAGGATGGTGATGCGTATGTTAGCGTGCATCTGGATGTTGCTCTGTACGTGTGTGTGGCTTGTGAATGTTGTGGACATTGAAATGGCGAGTTGGATATCAAGGTCTTCGGGGCATGACATCACCAGCTTTAGGACACAGGCAGTGCGAACGGAATTAAAAAGACTAGCCCATACTGTTTGGCATTTGTGCTCTATCTTTTCAAGCACGTCGTGCTAACGAGAAATCGGGAGTGTCTCACAATGCGGGAAGATATAAGCGACATCAACTCACCGATTCTCGTCTGCTGTGAGTCCCAGTTCTCCATTGCAGCGTGAAACTGAAAGGAGACGACAACCGTCACTACGGTTGTTTCCAGGAACGAAAGGGGAGCAATGAATAAAATAGCCTGCGTCCTCCGGCAGGTACAGTGGGCATATCTTGTAATATGCACATGTTGGTACATGAGTAAATAGCATAGCTGAGCGATGTCAGCTAAAGACCCGTAAAAGTAAGGCACACACAGCTGTGTATGAACAACGTGTAAACATACCTTAATGACCATGAGACTGCTGACGTTGCAAATGCCTTCCACCCAGTCGAAGAGAGCCTGGTGTTCCTCCAGTTGCACAGACATTAGCTTTCTGCACACAGACAACCACGTAAGCGCTCGATAAAACCGCAGCAACATTTTGTGCTTCATCAGGACTTAATTTCAGAGTGGAGCAGCGTGATACCTACTTGAGGGGTCCGGCGTACAGGTTATATGTTCCCTTGAGGTCAGCGTTGTATTCCTTCTCCGAAATGGCCAGCTCTTCCAAAATACCAAAACGGCTGTCGAATCCTGAGAGAACATTCGATAGTCAACCACTGAGAAAGTGCTCATCTGGCAAGGGAACATAAACCTAGACTATCTCGACGCAACTTCATTTACTCTGCGGCATGAAGAACATGTAGTGCACGAGACACTACGTCTGTCCCACACTAATATGCACTATAGAGACCCAGAGTTTGGTCGCAAGAAGGGGCGTTCATCATTACCTTCTTGCTGCCTTTCTTTGTTTCTTTAGCAGGTGTTATTTGCATTTTTAGGGAGAGTGTGCGGCGTGCTACAAAAATCACTTGTGCTATACGTCGGTACGTCGGTTCTTGTGCAAAATCTCAAAAACGACGTCCATGAGCAGGTGATTACTACACCAGCTATTTTCAGTAAATTCGCATATCTGTATAAAGTTTTTTTTTTTTTATACACGTAACTCTTGTGCTATTTTGTGAAACAATGAGGTAAGCGGCGCCCCATTTGGACATCCTGTGATGTTTTTTTTTTATTAATAGTAAGCGCTTGGGGCTTGGCGCCGGCTCCACAAAGTATATATGAAACAGTAATATTATAGTACTGAGTAATCAACCGGCCAGCAAGCCTACTCACTTCTACCAACGCGACAGTGCCCCCATCTCTCGGCGAGCACCTGAAACTATGAATACATGTCAACGATGTGGGGCGCCAGCGAACGCGTATTGCTTTCCTTTCTTTATGTTGGCGGAACTGCAGCGGCGATGCGCTTAGCCGACGTCAGGTGCCGCTGGCAGCGAAAACAGCCGAAAGGAAGCAAATACAGGCTCTGGGTTTAAAATTGCTTTTGTCACGGTTGAAAAGTACCATCAGAATGTGAACAGAACATTCCTCCCAGTTAACCCAGCATATCACGTTTTGTTGCCCTCAGTTTACCAAATACACCACTTCTTATCTTTGGTACTTTCTTGTCTTTGGATATTTGGGATATTACAATGGACAATTTTGCATTATTCAGTTTCGACCTATGGTTTACTTGCTTCAAAGTGAGCCACCGAAACTGGTGAGCTAAGAAAGGTGTTTTTCGTACCTGTGCGTGAGCGTATTCCATAGTTCTTTCGATCTTCCAGATGAATCTCCTGACCTCCCAGAAGCGCTGTACAAGCGTCAGGATCAACAGGGGCCCCAGAGGCAGCAAGTCGGATACGGGGCTGGAATATGTTCCAGGTTTCCACTAGGGGTGCCACCAGTAGCTGGATCTGGATGTGACCTTCCCCAGTAACCTGCGAAAGACCACCGATAGGAGCTGTTATAGATCCGCACTGCCGCTTGGAAAAGGTTAGTACAGAAAAGTCAAAGACATATCTAATTCTTTGTGTCCTCGTCTTTATACGACAGCAACCCACAATATCGCTGACACGTGCTACGTCTCTACAACTGACTTTCATCTCTTTCTTTACATACCGTGAATGAACGGCTTTATACGATGAAATATTCGACACAGCATTCCTGACATTCTTCCATCGTAAACGATACCATTCTTGTAGTGACCTCGTCGTACCGTGATAATCCCGGACTGACGAAACGGACAAAAACGGACTGCGTCATAACTACGGGCCTATCACCTCACTAGCTAAGCGCCACATACGTCAGGCACCACCACCAACACCA
Organism: Ornithodoros moubata; assembly: GCA_029532675.1. Classification (NCBI taxonomy): domain Eukaryota; kingdom Metazoa; phylum Arthropoda; class Arachnida; order Ixodida; family Argasidae; genus Ornithodoros; species Ornithodoros moubata. The sequence goes on from JARGYV010093941.1 coordinate 6,150, forward strand.
CTTAGGGCAAGACCTTAGTTGTCAAGATGTTTGTGGGCATCCATAACCCTGCAACTTAAAGCTGTTGTGGTACGCACACTTTGCCAGGAACATGAGTGAAGCAAAAGCGTTCACGTGGACAACGCAACATCGTGGCGACTTGTCCGCTACCCAACTGCGCATTTATTCTTCTCCTTCTTTTTTGCCATCAACTGCCAATCACGCATCTATTGCCTGTCAATCGAGCTAACGGAACATGGCCAACAACAAACACACCGGCCACGCTCATGTATAAGCTTCCTGGACCACACTATCACCGTGGACGGCGGCCAGAATAAGCGCAACCTTCTGCACTTTCTCTTACGAAGAACAAAAAACAAGTGATCACTCTGCAGTACTACCCCACCCACCGATTTAATCGGAACGAAAGCAGCCTTTCTTCCCATCGTGAGTGTGCAACCCACGCCCGGCCATTATCGGCACCCTACACCACAAACACTTCCTCAGAGTCCCCGGCAGCTTCCTCCACGACTCTGTCAAACTTCGCTCACGCGCCGCGAAAAGCAGGCTTCAAAATGATTGCACGAGCTTCTATAACGATTCAAGACGGACGCTATAAAATGCGTGACACGCGCTCATCGCCGTCGACAAGGCCGGGTGCGCTGGACCACACCCATGGTGGACCCGCATGCAGAGGAGCTTCCGGACGGCCTTCACATTGACCGCCGTTCCAACTTTCTCTTTCATGCAGCGACCTTGCCAGGTGTTCATTTGAATGAAAAATCGTTAAAGGCTGCACTGCGAGCGGCTACTGCAGCTTAGTTCAGTCCCGATCAGGCATCCCAATGATTTGTGGCGATACCTAGTCTTATCTTCGAAGCACCGATGGAATGCAGCTGCGGATTCATCGTGGAGACACTCGTTCGACGTGTATCTGTAATTGTAATGTCGTGTCGGGTTTAGTTCCTATAATCGCGCATAGCTGCAGGGAGTTTTTGCTGTATACACCGAAGCGCATGGAGATTGTCGATAATTAGGTGGAAGGCAGTCTTTGCTAAAGGTGTAGATAGTGGATGGCAGTTGTGAAGGTGGTTCCATGAGAAATTTACCAAGGGCGTGGCTGAAACACATCTTCTATGTTAGCGAGAAGTCATTCTATATGGTGTCTATGTGTGTTCAGAGGGCATCAGACTTTGCAACGCTTTGGTTACACAGGCGGACTTTCCCAACTGATTTGATTCTGCAGCGCTTCGCCCGACTACAATATTAAGCGCAGGAGATGCCTGTCTTGAATTAGCTTTGCCCTTCCATCTTTACACTGTGTTAAACACATTCTCATCGTCAGTGTTGGGAAGGTTGGTCTTTCGATATATCGGCTGCGGATCCGAAGGTTGGTCTTCAGCGTCATATCGTCCGTAGCGTATACTTCACGTTGCTTGCTATACATCCTGTCGATATAATGGTTGAAGTTTGGGGAAGTTTTTCGCAGATGCTATCTAGATTCACGTGAAGTAGTCCAGGTAAGTAGATTACGCAGAAGTGTCGGAAACGAATGTGCGTCGTGCGTACACCAAGCGATCCGTAACCCTTTCGTTGCTACTCTAGATTCCTCCACAGGATTTTCGTCCAGCCCGGCACTAATTGCTTCAATTATCCGCATATGGGCGTTGTACTCCTGCGCCACTTCACGTATCCTCTTGTGGAGCCTGGTTGCAACAGAAGGGCTTCCCAGAAGTGCGTCTCGTCCACATCGCCCAGCGTGGCAGTGTCCGGGACCTCTGCCTCAGAGCACATCCGCAGCAGCTTTACGGCAAGAAGTGGAACAAGTATCGTCATCGTTCCTTACGCCCAGAGCGATGTAATAAAACGAGTGTTACCGTTAAACAGGGAAGGGCGTCACGTCTGACCTGCCCTGCGGATGAATCACTCACATTTGTCATACGACGATATCAATCTCGGTAAGGCTAGGTGCCTGTCCAGTTGCAGGCATTCTATTCTAGATCGTTCTCGGTGAGCTCCAAAGTTCTAACGATGCCGTGTGCTGTTAATCCAATTGTTTACAGCGATTGTGTTGGGATCATGTCGATGTCATAGGACCCTGGTGTATACCGCGCGTACCCAAGCTAACATTAGTTTGAAGGGCCGGGGACATCAAATCGTTCTTGCTTTGTTGCTTGAATATTGAAGGTGATAAAACATAAAACATTCCTGCAAAGTTTCGCGACAATTGGCGCTCCGCAAAGCGCTGGGAGGCTGCTTCTTGCCCTCCGGAGGATGAAGGCTGTGACATTAACGCTACGTTGGTACACTTCTCCCCCTGGCGACATCATGCCGTGCCTGCCATGCCGGTTCTCACATCATTTGAATTAATTTGTATTTTGTAAAATTATTTTCATCAACTGCGGTTTCTGACTAACAATTAAAGCCATTGACTCTTTTAATGATGCTGCTAAATTTTTTTACGATGAACCTACAGGTGATTCGCGCCCTCAAGCCACCTGCAGCCAGAAATCCGTAGCACGAGCCACGATTCCGTTCAGCGGGTAGAGTTACGCATTTCCGGTCCAGAATGGCGGCTCCCGTGAACAAGCGTTCGGCGCGAGGAAAGGCATTTTCGAGGCTGAATTTACGAGGCTGAAATTTTCGTGGCTGCAATGCCAGAAACAAATGCATACAGTTTCAATCATGAAATCAATCACTTGAAGAAGAAAAAGCGACACAGAAACAAACAGCTTCTTAACGAATTCTTTTTACGTCGGCCTCTACCTGTACTGGAGAGACAATTTATCAAACTTCATGTCCTCGACACTTCAAAAAGAATCCACTGGAGTAAGCAACCTGCAGCCTCGTAATGGGGAAAAGAGACACAGAGCTGGTAAACCTTGCCAAAGAAACTGAGAGGAAGTTAAATAATCACCTCCTTCACTGCAAACACAGGCGTGGGTTCACAAAAACATTTATTTCTCGAAGGACGTTCTCTTCGCACTTGGCTGAGTTACCACTTGGGGCGCAACGGGCCTTGAAAAATTACAAAGAACAAGTGGACAGACGGCGTGGCGACTGCCTCTTTCGAAACCGCAGCGAGTCAGAGGAGAAAGGGAGTGGCGGGTATTCGAACGTTGATTTGAAAGCGAAAAAAAAAAAAAAAGAATACTGGTTTATGATAACCCCGCATTCGCTTGCGTGAAGTTCGTGAGGGAATGGCGCGGGAGCACGTGTGTATATGTATGCGCAAAGAGTGTCCCTCAGAGAAAGTTCTTCTCATATACTCAACGCACGCCTGAGGAGCGACTGACTGTGGTTTTCTTCAGCAGGACGTCTCTCTCGTCTCCACTTGAACAGGTCTTACTTGGAGAAAAAGCAGTCCCCAAGACAACGGTATGGCTGTGTCGTTGCTTTCTCTGTGCCATCCGTAAGCTACGCTCGATCTGCGGGACGCAGTGTCGCATGCATCTCAGAAAGAACGTTGCCAAACGGATGCACGCTGGGGTGGGACCCTGTAATCCTCGGTGTGAAGCCTTCTAATGTTTCTTCCACGGTTAGAGCGCGCCAAGGCAGAGAGTGGCGCATCTTTCTTTACGAGGAGACGACGCCTGTTCGACCTTCGTCAAGCGCTCATGAAACCTACATCAAACGCGGCCCACCTCAAATTGCACACCTTTATGAAAGACGACGGTAAGTTTCCGCCGCATACCTCACTGGCGACCATTCCGGATACGTCGTTGCAGGGACGATGTGACGAAAGTTATGGCATGAGGAATGATGGTACTGAAGGAAGGAAAATGAGTCCGTGTCGCTAACAGAGGTTGCTAATAACACGTGTTACGAGGTTGTAGTAACTATTTACACTGTACGGCTCCCCTGTGTGCTTTTGTACAAAAGAGATTCACCTAGGCAAAATCTGCCGCTAGTGCCTTCCATAAAGTGTTTCCACTGCGGCAGGTCCCTCATTCTGCGCTTTGCTCAGCCGGCAATCACTATGGGAAGCAAAGAACATCTCCTCTGTAGGATTTTCCACCACTTTGGTATTGCTTCAATTTCAGTCCACAAGTCGCTGTATCTATACAGAGTGGTAGAAAGAACCAGACAGATGACACGTTTTATCCATTTCACCAAAGTGTCACCGGACATACGCCTGTTCAAACCACATTCAAAGACATCTCAGCTTGGAATTTAATCGCACACAGAGAGTCCTGAGCCCTCTCTGAATCATCCAGCCCTTTTAGTGTTGACACCATCGCCTGCAGCGTTCTCATTAAAAAAAAACGAAACTCAGACGCCACGCCTAGACACGGCTTCATTTTTTTTTTTTTTCTTTTTACACATTTCCCATAAGCTAATGATTTACGTCGCTAATAAAGAGGGAACCAGGCACGACAAAGCAGTCGGTTCGGGTAATCGCTGTCTACTAGACCGCGACGCAGAAACTGGGGATTTATGGCCAATCTTACGCGTACCCTACGGCATTGTATACTACCAGGATGTCGACCTAATCGAATCGATCGTACGGACTCCTTAGCCTCAATTTGTATTCGATGTGAAGAGCAGATCTCTGAACGAACAGTATACTGTGAGCGTTATACGCACGCTACGACTAATGGCACGCTTGCTACTTCCTTGTGCTTTAGTGATACCGTGCAGAGTTGTGGAGCTCATACCATCTACATGTGCATATACAGATATACAGCATATATAGAGTGTATTTTGAAGGGCGTGTTCCGGTAAAGGCGCTCAACGTGTGGCACCCGAGAAGGTTCCCGGCGTTATACGGGTATATTCTCGTATATTCTCCAGGCTACTGAACCATCAGACTAGAGCGGCAACGAATATGGGAGGCAACTGATACTTCACCTTTCAACAAAATCAATTTGTTGCGAAATTGAGCTGATGTGTAAAGACCGAACCGCCAGCGTGCAATTTTGTCGCTTTCTGCGGGCTCCACAGGGAAAGGAACAGTTTAACATCCTGCTTCTTCCTAAATCTCCCCAATTCTCTTGCTGCACTCGTCACTGTCACTGTCACTGTCACAATCACTATCGCTAATGCACAAGCGACGCACTAGTGGTTTTGAGCTGTGAAAAAGCTCAAATATCTACGAGGCTTCAGAGACTTCTTCTTCTAAGAGGTCTGGCCGTCCTGAATAGGTACCATGGGCTCAAGATATAGTTAGCCCCCATAGGTTAGCCCCGTAGGTGGTTAGCCTTCTTGGGCTGACCCACCTTACAGTATGCAATAGACACAGCCCCCATAGGTTACATCCATAAGTAGCCCCCCTCATGTGGGCCAGATGTGGTTAGCCCTCCTGGATTGACCTATCTTCCAATTTGCCATACACAGTAGCTCCCCTGCCTGATGACAGTACACACCCTACCTTATGCCGAATACCCCTCACGCTGACCTGCAGTCAGTATACCAACATGCTATGCGTGAGCCGGCGAAAAAGAACGTAGTCTTCGAGAGTGTTCTCCGCGTGGACGTACGTCCGCCGTTCGTTCACCCTTGGCTGGAAGCAAGGGGCGACACGGTTCCCGGAAAACGGGGCAGATCAATTACGACCTCCTACATTTACCGTCCGAGGCCTGGGGCCAGGGCACGGCGTGCCCAAATAATGGCTCAATCGGCCAAACTTTCGATAAGCGCCCTCCAAACGGGTCAACATCCGGAGACGACAGAAAGGATGAAATCGAAAGCGCCTTTTATTTATCTTTTCCCCCTTCGCCCTATAAGCGTGCGGTGCGGTGGCCCATCGGGAAATCTCGTTCGGACATGCATGACTAGTGCGTTACAGAAGCGTTTAGTTCACTCGGCTGGGCTTCCTCGTGTGGTGAGAGTAAAAAGATGAGGGTATTCCGGTTTTGTTTCCCGTGTGCATCCCAGCCAAACGTGACAGGGTGGGCATATAGTGCGAAACGCTTATCCGCACTCACAAAACAAACGTCCAAGGAACAGGAAAGGGACTGTTTAAAATAATCACTCTTGTGGGAACTGTACAAGATTGGCAGGTGCGTGGCATTCGTGTTTCTGGCCTATACGTGCGCAAGAGAATTGTTCTTAACGATCACTACATTGACGACATTGTCTAGGAAAAAGTGGACAGAAATGACATAGAGAAGACAGCAATGGATCAGATCCAGGTAGATTAAACGCACCCCTCTCGTCATAACTTCAACTCTCTCGTGTCTTCTATGCGCCTACGAAGCCTCAACAACTTAGACAGTTCTCATCTTAATTCGTATTCACACCACTGTCTGCGAACACGCACCTTCACCGCTGATAAGGGCAAGCCAGGTGCGACCCCTTGACAGCTCCTTGCTAAGACCAATGACAGTCGTTGCAATTGCGAAGCCGACACTAAAGGTCGTTTGTATGAACGATCATGCTACAAGTGCTCCAGAGACTAGACATCAGCGTTCTTCTTGAAGCAAGTACCTCACGAGGACGAACTTCCCTCCCTTCCAATTGTCCTTGGAAGGTCGATTATGTAAAATGTAAAACAGGATCAATTTTCTCGATAGATCGATGATTGTCTCGTCTCCCTTCGACAGATTAGACACTGCAGGGTTGGGCATAATGAAAGGCAGTATTGCCTCCTGGGAGGTCTCTAATGAGGTTCCAAAGGATCGGGCGGAATGTGCCGGGTTGCCTTCAATGCGGTGCATATAAGTGGGCAGGGAATACTTCCCGGTTGCACTACTGATCAGTGGGGTCGTTGTGATATGTATATTTTTCGAGGGTTTAGGTTTCATGAGAATTATATAGTCATACTGCAACCAAGCCCAGCTGAGAGAGGGTAAAGAACAGCTCGATTTGATGGATGGGTTGCCGCGTTTGTTCCGTGGATGCGGACTTCCCGCTTGCTTTTTCCTGTACAGTGTATATGACCTCAGCGTGTTGGTGCTTTAGTATTATTCCCTGTGCTTGCCCATATAAAATGTACAGGAAATTACTGCCTACCTTAAGGAAACCGCTGCATGTTTTACGACTGCTCCGTCTCGCGTTCCGAAGCGTTGGGGCTGGATGGAATTGGGCTTAATCGATACGAACCAGAAATATTCTGGGCTCCCTCATGAAGAGTGGTATATTCGTATATCGTGTAACTGACAAAGCACGATCAGCGTGAGTGACCGAATCAGGAGCGTCTCAGCTGTAAAAAAATTCTGAAATAATTCTATAATAAGCAGCTATAACATAAGAAACAGTAAATAAAAAATATCAGGGTATAAGAACTAAAATGTTTAACCTTTCGAAGTCTCCTCCGGCTGCTTATTATCTTCATCACAACTTCTTTTCTCACATTATTGTCATAATCCCGGCTAAATGACTTACTATTTTCGATGAATTCATTTATAATTGACAAGGCAAAAGTCGAGATTATCTCCAAAGCACTGCTAGCACAGCGTGCTATAACGCAGTATTTTTTTTTTTTTAATAAGTAAAATCTATATATAATTCCTTGATGCTGGAAATAATGATTTAATGAGAATAATGCGTAAATTTCGGTTTCGATCTGTAAGATGGTAAACCGTTGTCTCTCTTTGCATTGAGACGCACAAAGCCAATCTCCCAACAACTTCATGACGTTGAAAGAACGTCCATTGATTCAGTCAAACGAAACGCTCTTGATGTGTTCATTTAGAAAAAAAAAGAAAGTATATTGCTAGGATGAAATTTATGTACTCAATACTGAATGGCTGGATAGCTCCCTCGCTGTATAGTTACGTGCGAAAGGCTACAAAGGTGGGGCATTCAAGGCCTTATCCTAATTTCTTGTTGGAGGAGAATGCAATTAAGAATGATTGTTTCAAGCATTCATATTTCCCGAGGACCATTTTCCAGTGGAAATGGCTTCCCTCCTGCCTGTTCAGTAAGTCTTCAAATGATTTTGTTAAACCGCTTTGAAGTGTGTCATTTATCGTTTCTTTGTAGTTGTGCTGTAAATGATTGAAGTTGTTGCTTTATGTTTGTTTGGAATGTTTCCGCTCACTCCTGCCTCAGCTATTACAGCCGGAAATACTGCCTAAATAAAACAAGAATATTCTCCTTCTGAAAAGCTGCAAAGAGTCCCAAGGAGCTCGACTCCTAACGAAGCAGGTGACAGTCTTCGCCACGCCAGAATCTATGCACCTTGTAGTCAGCATGTCAGATACTGATCTTAAAATGAGTCATAGCTTCCGCGTAATCAAGGAAGCGCCCACGGAGTCTCCCACTTCGACTCGGACGAGCAAACCACAGGAATCGGCGTCCCCTGCCAGATAGGCGTGGGACAGGGTGCGGCACTCCCCCGCAAAACGAACACGCGGAAGCCAATGACACCGTCGTCTCTTGCGTCATCCGTTGCAGTTTTCCTGCCTTGATCCAGTTCGGGCAAAGGTTGGAAGAACCGGCGGCAGAGCCCACGATGGTGGGATACGTGCGGAAGTAGAGTTTGCCGTTATACGAATGGTAGGCGCAGCACTTGCAACTGTTTTGAAAACGCTTTTCGTCAAGTTCGAATAAACCTAACTGCTCAACTTCGTCTTCATCTCTGAAGAAGCGGCACACGAATGGGCACAGCTTCCTTTCGACGTACGAGGGGACAACAGTTTTCCCTGTTACTGTCATCATGTCGAGTCTTGCACGATCCTTTAATTGGATTTACTGACTTTGCGAGCACCGCGAGTTTTCTCAGCTTTTCTTTCATTCTCTCCTCGTTATTTTTCGTATAATTTCAGTGTCTCTGTGCAGTTTCTTTAGAATGCGTCAATGCGTTGGTTCTCTGTTGGTGCCTTTCCTTTTGTTTTGTTTTTCATGCTGCGATTAACTACGCTCCCACCCTTTCTTTCCTTGCTTTTCTTTTGGACTCCTTTACTTCCTAGAACAGGTGTTCCGGGTTAACCAGTAATTGCGTCGTCGGTGAAACAAAAAAGTAAAACCTACCGTTCGTACCTGTCCCCTAGCTTTCAATTAACGCCCATGCCCAGCTGTGTGGACCGAAAAGGCATAAATCCAGAAGGGTCAAGCGCCAGCTGGTGATGGCAACTCTAATGATGATAATGATTTGCGATCTAATGACGCCCAATAGTCCCAAAACGTAAATGTGTCGTACAACTTTAGAGCAATGCGGCTAAAGGGGAAATTAAAACGAACGAAAGGCAGCAAACAAAAGAAATACACGAACACACGACCGATTAGGTAATCCTTCCGCTCTATTAGCTTAGCGTATTCTGCGGACCTGTACGCGCCTGGGAAACCCAATAAGAACAAGCAGCGCTGCTGTACGTGCGATTTGCTCCGGTCAATAAACATTGAAGAGGGATCGCTGCTTTCATTGCGCCAAATGTAAATGGTACGCGTCATTGCACATGCACCTAGTCCTGTCGCATGATGAGACATCAAACAACCACGCAGCGAGTCATCCGTTGCACGATGTTCTTCAACCACACACGAACGGGTGTAGAGTTATGCTACGTCTCTTACAACATAAATTATATGAACCCGGCTGGTGTGAACGGAAGGTACGTGACAGTCCGAGCGTACATCTTGTGACCCATAAATTCATGCGCGCATTAGTCAACGGAGAATGTCTGTGCTCGGAAAAAGAAAGATCTACAATGCATACCATATAGATGTATATGAACGATCTGATCGCAACGACATTCATCATACATTCTAAGCCCGCTAAGCAAGAAGTCGATAGGTACTTCCTGCTCCTTTGCCCTATACTTCTTCTTCGTACGTTCTTATGCTTACAGATGTGATACAATATCTTCGCAGGGCGCAAGTTCCGTGAACGTGAAAGGAACAAAATATGAATCAGGCTGATCGAACGACAACGGGAATGAGAACATGCTTTCTAGACGGTGTCCGGTGAGAAATAGTAAAATATTCCTTGTATGTGCAGCTGACCGCTTTTCCTTTCCGCTGCGCGCCGCATCGCGCTTACCGCTTCGCCACAATGAGGAGCATGGTTCAATTAGCACCTCGCTTTGGTACCCAACAGCGTACCTCACACGTGGCGGCCAAGGCTGCCAGCTGCACATGACAATTACGCCTCTGCATGAACTTTCACTCGCATGGCGTCTCGAAGAAGAACCCGCAAGGCTCATCCATCCACACCACTGACAATTAAAATCTAATGTTGGGTGATGACTGCCAGTAAGGCGTAATTAACGTGTACCGTTAATTCTCTGGTCGCCGGTTCGAATTACAGCCACCTGCATGGCGAAAAGGAACTGCTATAGGTTCTATACAAAGACTCGTCATCATGAGCGCAATTGTTTGAGGCCCCATCGGCAACCTTGGACAGCAGCCCAAGGTTGCCGATGAAGCTTCAAACAATCCTGATGCCCCTATATTTATCATAGCGTTCGCCCATCGTAATAACAGTGTTCGTCAAGCTCATGCGGCCAACACACACGAGGTATGAACTGAATGGTTCAAAATAAAAACAAGAACTTGCTATAAAGAACAAAGGAGAATTGTAATCACAAAATAAAAATACAGCGAATCATCTCCCTACGCTCTTTTGCTGACACGTTCAGTGCGCCAGTTGTGCTTGCATTACTTGCATGATAAACGTCAAATCATGCAGTCAAGATTCCACTTGCGATAATGAAATTATTTCTTCGCTACTGGTTCTTACGACGGCTTAGTTTGCAAGCCATTGAAAGGAAAAAGGAATGTGGAGTTAGAAAAAAAATAATAACAAATATATAAAAGAGAAGAAAGCGGGGGGAATGGGAAAAAAACGCCGCTTCTACACGGTGCCTGTCTCCTGCTCCTGTAATCTTCCACGAAAGTAATCAAGAGGGTTTAATGAAGCGTGCCAGATACTTACGTGGAGGAGAATACGGTCTATAAATTATCGCGAATTAAAGACGGGGCAGCAAGATAATTGTATCCCTCTCTTGCCTCTGAAGACTCCCTTCTAAACCGCGCGCCATGTCTTTGCATGCACTTTTCCCAAGGTCGCTAAAGAGGTACAGATTTGAATATCAATTTATTTATTGTTTTATTATTTTAGCACAATTTGTTTTCAGTTATGACGTTAGGTTATTGAGGGGAACGCACAGTTTAGAAACGGGTACATTAACAGAAAGTAGTGCTGAAAAACTTGTTATGGCACGTTGTGCGGAGACTAACAGCATGACCGAAAGGGCTCAGCCCTCGCTCATTCCGTGGATAGACTGGATAGTGGCGGGTTCGAATCCCACCGCCGGCTGTGCTGTCTGAGGCATTCCCTGGGTTTCCCTCACACTTTCCAGACGGATGTCGGCGCAACCCCCCCCCCCCTTCAAGTTGGCCCAGGACGCGCACTAACCCCCCTGTCTCCCCCTCCTTCCGCTGTCCTGACTCCGTCTGTCCATATCCGTACGCTCCTCATGGCCACAGCAGCCTTTCGGCGCTGACGCCGAAATAATAATGAAGAGAAAAGTTGTGCTGGGGTTTTAACTTTTAACCCTCGCAAGAAATCAATGTCGCCTGCCACCTGGGCGTTTCTACAAAGAAAGCGTCCTCTGGTCGAGGCTGTGGTCCTCTCACCTGACGATGAACGGGAAGCGATTGTTTTTCTTCGTCTAATTCTTTTGCCCCCTGCTGTTAATCGCTCCTAGAAATACGCTGCATTTGCGTCCACTTTGACTGATCACCCAGAATCTATCGCGCCAAAGCCAGGAAGGCAAGCCTTAATCAGCGCTGGCCGTGCTTTTAATGCTTTCGGCCTTCATTACCATTGGCTTATGAAGACAAGTTGAGAGCTTCGCACTTCATTCACCGTCTCCGCGCGTAGAAGAGGAAGTGCACAGGTTTCAATTAAACTGCGGCGGGCAGGTCACCCAGCCGATTAATAACTCAAGCCGCTGCCCACTCGCTCGCAGCTGGGCGCCCAACGTCAAGCCCAAGATGTAAGACGACAGACAATCTTTGATGTTTCTGCGATAAACCTGTCCATATACCCTGAATGAGCGCCATAATTGGACTCTTGTGGCATCATTACTGCAGCCATCGAACGAAGGTCTCTGTATGCAAACCAGACCAGTGGACCGAGTGTCGAAATACTCGACAAACCAAGAAAACGGACAGCCTTTCTGTCACTCTTTCTCGACATGATCAGTGCTGCGGCGTTTACTGAGGGTGAGTTTCCTGGGCGGATGACGTCTTTATTATGTGCGCGACGATCTGCATGTGACTTGCACCCGCAATGCGGCTATACTTTCGTGTCCGCAGACGACCTGCATGGTCCGCGTCTTTTGTTTGTCTCTTTGGTTGTTGAAGGAAGGGGAAGAAAAACAGAGAGCGGATGTTTGACTAGGACAGGCCACTGTCTATCACGTAACGAAGTGACAAAATAAGAAGGAAATGAAGGTGAACAGAGAGGAACAGGATGATAAATAACGACTGCTTCCTTGCGACAGATAGCCTGTGCGTGCCCACAGTATTATCCCGGACCTCCCCATGATCACTTTTCTGGCCCCACAGGTACGTAAATCAACTGCTTCCTTATCCGTCGAGGACTAGTGTCGAGACATTACTGTCAGCACGATCCTGAGGTGGTCGAAAAATATACATTCTCCTATCGTTGACATTTCATACTCCCCTCCGCCCAATAGCACTGAGGTAGCATTTTGTTCCATGAGCGCTAGACATCCCCAACTCATCGTCAACCATTAGCTGCTGCTGCTGTCGACATTCTCACGCAGATGTCCTTTCGCAAGGCCCCCTCATACGAACACGCATACGGTAACTTGTGAGCGCATAACGTCCTGATGCCTCCACTCTTATAGGAACACTGAAGGACTTGACAGGGAAAAAGAACCCGCGTAAGGACTTATCACGACTCTTTGTGCGTTATGACATTGAGCGAAAAAGGTAATCGCGGATGCAAATAGAAGCACGTAATCAAGCATAACGAGCAATCCCACGCCACCACAGGCGACAGGCTAATCAAAGCCCGCTAATGTTTCGCTCTATCGATAAGCCCCGCCGCAGGTCCTTGACCTAGTAATCTTCGAGATTGACGCTGAACGAGACCACCGTTTCCCGTGTACATATTCTACTGGACAGAAACCCTGCTGTTCGTTTGTATATAGAGAAACTCGTTAGTACCGAAGGCAGGCGATTCGCTGGCCCCAATATGTTAGCCCTGTCATCCAATGCGGCGAAGGCCCAGCTTAAAACGGATCTTTCGGAGTAGTCCAATATTGGAACCATGACATTTCATTGCATGTAGAATAAGGGCGGAATAGAATAATCAGATTATATTGGATGGTATTAAACGAATAAAATGGAAATTATTGTTTTCAACCTTTACGACCTCTTTGGCAGCGAAGGCTGGAGCACGCCAAGAGGCGTCGCTTGAGCAAGGACATCGAACGCGCCATTTGTGCGGATAATGACTGTTGTTAACTGATAATACGCGGCATCATTTACACGCTTATTATCGTGATTGCAGAAGCGCTAACATTGCCGATGAAGTGGAAAGTGCAGGACCTTCCGCGCACACGCTCTGGCTGCCTTTCCTGGAGGCGTACCATTCCTGGAAATCAGCGATACATCAATGGAACGTAATGATATTCATTTACGTAAACGCTGTATGTCACCGGCAGGACAGAAGACACCGAATTATCCTTGACACGAAATACCTAGAGTGCGAGAGATCAGAACTTCTCCTATCTCAACCGTAGGCGATCAGTTCTTCAAGAACTGCGCAGTACTCCTGGAATGGTGAGAGTCAAAGGAATGGCGGGTATAATGTCTTCTCTGACGAGTGCAAACCGGCATGTGTACGTACAAAAGATACGAAACTGCAAATGGGCCACGAAAAAAAGATCACATCACAAGGAATGCTGGGAAAGGTCTTGCAAAACCTCTTGAGGGTTCAAAAATCAGGTCAAAGCTGGTTATCTAAAAATTACTATCTTGAAGCTCCAAACTGATACGCACGCCACTCTGGCGTGCATCATCACCATTTTCTTCGCTCTACAACGATGTTCATCTTTTTTCGAAAGTAAAGACGCACGCACAGTGTTTCTTGCTGAGGGCAGTGCGTACGAGGAAGAAGCACATTCCAGATGATACGGCGCGGATATCACGACAGAAGATCACAAAACGACCTCTGTACGGTGGTTGCCCAAGAGAGGGAAATGCCCTCGACTCAAAAGTCACGATCGTTTCCCCTTCCAATTGACCCCTGGGCGTCATTTGTGCACAACACGGTTGCAGAGAGGGTTTGTGCTACTGAACACGCACTTGCTGGAAAGCGGAAAGAACACACTTCTTGGAACCGCTGAAGTTTGTACGGGTGTACGGGGAGGATGGGACCTGCAGAGATTCTACATGCTCGTGACGTCTCAGTTTTAGTCTAAGCGCTCCGTTTGCAGAGACATCACAGTGGTTCCATCATCAAATACATTACAGAATGGTTCCCAAGCCACTCAGTGACATTGTGGCGTGTACATGAACGGCCCTCCCGTTCCAGACTGCCGTAAAGTCGATCCATTTTCTCGAATTATTGCTTGTGTAACCTTTCCTCCTCCGTGCAGCTGGCGCTATTTCGCTTTCCCAGTTTCATGTCCACAATGGACTCCCTCAAAAGACTGCTGCGGGCATATTTCTCCGCACGAGCAAACATAGAGAGCACGGACAAGTGGAACTGCAGAATGCTAATTTACTTTGAGCCTGCAAGAGACAATTTCTCTCGGATTCGAGTCAGTTGTTTATTCACGAGAGGCTTTCATAACCACTCTCCCATAGCGCAGCAAGCAAGTCAAGGAACCTCTTCAAGAATTGCATCATTAACCGCAATCACTCGCAGAAACCTAATCGATATGGAAGCACCGTAAAGAGATTGATGCAAACAAACTTTTTCTCATCAGCGCCGCCAGAGACTCAACCGGGACGAAGCCGGGAATCAAATTGGAACAAGGACTTAAGGGAATTATGACACTTGGCCTGGTATGTTGACGTCACAAAAGTTGCCCCCGTCGGCAGTTCTGATTAGCTGTCGGAAGTCCCGTGCCCCTCGCCCGCGGCCTTCTCATCTTCCAACGTGCGAGGAGTGATGACAGGAGACGATAGGCATCTATATATCTGGGTTGTAAAAAAAGTGGGCTGAGAAAAGATGGCAAGAAAAAAAAAA
>JARGYV010093967.1:0-28103 GCA_029532675.1 Ornithodoros moubata
AACGGAACAACAATATGGCGGATTGACGGTCCCCGTTGTTTGCCACCCGGGATACGGCCAAATGCATGGGAAGATGGCGGACTTTGGGCCACCTGGCCCGGCTGGCCAGAAGCGCCAATATTTCTCCTCCGTGCGCATGCGTGCGCAGGGCGCTGAAGAATATGGCGACGCTAGGGATTGGCCGTTGAGGAGGAAATCTCCCCCGTTCAAAGCCTTTGCTCTCGCTCCTTCGCCCTCTCCTACCTATCCTTCTAGTCTCCCCCCTCAGATTTCTATGGTAGAGGCGGAAGTCATTAATGGACGCCTGTGCTGACTGCAGAGCAATATGGACCTGTAGAGGCCATTGAAATATCGACTAGGATTTCGCAGGATTATTTTTTTGTTTCCATCATTAACTAACTTATGCACAAAATGGAGATAAATCTTTGGTCAGGTGGCCATTACTGTGCGAGCAAAAATTCCAGTCAACTGGGCCTCTCTTCTTGTCTGTACTGATGAAAACCCTTAAATGGCTCACCCTTTATAAAACCACTACCTGACATTCTGTTTAATGTACTTCGTCTCTGCACCTGCATCAGTGCTGCAGTCTTGTGTCTCCACATATGAAATCTTACCTGCAATATTTGCTGGGGGCAACCACTGTCTGTGAGGGCACGTTTGACCATAGCTTGTAGCACGGCATCTGGCGTTGAAATCATGCCTCCCCAACGGGTGACGCGAGCTCGCTGAAGTTTTCCTGCCCACCTGCGCATCGATGGGTCAATTAATTTCTGTTAATTATCTCATTCACCACTTCCCACAACAATGGAATGCGAGATAGTTTGGAGCAAAGGCGAAATACAGACGTGCACTCACCTCAAAGAGAAATACAAAAATGTAGTCACTGGCTACTATTACCAATTCTACTACTATTGTTAGCTATAACAACAGACCCTGACAGAAGGAAAAGAAACAAACACAAAAAGGTCAAGTATTCAAGACGTGCTGTGCACAGAATCCACAAATAAAGTAGGGGCTATCACCATTGCTGCTTTCAGTATTTCCAAGAACACAAACAGTGAAAAACTTATGACAGCAACCCTCACCTTACTCTGTGACAGCCACTACTAATACCATATTTACTCGAAACTAAGTCAACCCTCATTTTTGGATGGGCAAAAATGGAAAATAGTCTTTCTGAGATGACTCCTCCGTCATGCTGCCTGTCACAGCTGTAGCATACATCGTTATCTAAAGACAGTCAGCAGTTCTTAAATGCAAGTGCATCTAGGTCATGGGGCAGGGCTGTGTCAGGACCCGCAGCGTTTTGCACCGCAGTTGAAGATTACACCAGGTTTTTTTCTCCCCACACGTACACTGCGCCTCAGAGACATTTGAGTAAATATGGTACTAACTTTTACTATGATCCACCAAAATCTGTGTTGAGTAAAGGTCTGAAAAACCTTTACACAATGTGGCATACTCCCTAGAAGAAGCTTGTTATTCACTGGTTAGGTTCAAGACACATGTATTCAATCATAGCTGCAGGCAATTTTGCATGCAACTTCTACCTTAGAGCGACAGCAAGTTATTTATGCCGTTGTGCTGATGCCTGTACATCAGAGTGGTGGAGAATTAACCATCTTTCACAAATAATGACAAAACTTGCCAACATAACTGTAAATAAAACCCAAATGACTGTATTTGTGTTGGGTGCTTAGCCCTTAAGCTTAAGCTTATTTTTAAACCCTTGGTCCACTTTCCATGGGACACCCTGCACATAGAAACCATTCTGCTGAAATAGTGAAGGGGTGATTAAAAAGCAAGAAGGCAGCTTAAATAACCTCTATTACGAAATAGAGTAAGTTGAATGAAATAAGAGAAGAACAGCGTACCCCATCACTTCATCTTGTTCCGGTGTAGTTGGCATAAGAGATGTTAAAGGAATGGGAGAGTTGGCTGCCCGCATCGAACGTATATATTCCTGAAAGCCAAAAACAGAAGGACTTATTTCATAGAGACCAAAAACAGCACCAGGAATAGGGCAGAAAGAGGCAGCACTTTTCTGCAGTCACGTTAAACTATACAAATGCTCTTTCACACAAATCTATTCTACTGACAACTATGTAAATGATCCCCACCCCCCAATAAAATTCAAAAATGTTTTGGAAATAGGACACGAAGTGCTGGCATACGAAAAGGAAAGCAAATTTCTACATTTCTGTGCTTAAAATAAAAGACATGCAAATAGCAATTTTGCAATTTGAATCAAATACAAATACCGTATTTTCCGGTGTATAAGTCGAGTTTTTTTTTTTTTTTTAACGGTGTGACTTATATATGCGATATATTATAAGGATTCACGTAACTATGCACCACGTGACTTGCACAACTGTGCAATAAACAGTTTCAAAAATTTAGAACATTGTCATTTATGGCAACTGCAACTTATACAAAGGTGCGACTTATATGTTGTTGTTTTTTCACAGAAAATGGTCATTTTAGGCGACTGCGACCTATACAAAGGTGCGAATTATAGTATGGAAAATACGGTAATCTCGAATCCATCTGTTGTACTCGTCAAATAGTTCAGCAGCCATAAGACTAGCACCCTGTTATTTTTAATATGCAGCGCAAACAATTATGTGATACATGAAACCTGCCAACTTGGAACAATCACCTCTCTCTCTTGTTGCCAGGTAGGAAAACTAGCTGTTCAACATGCCCTGGGTACAGGTTAGCATGGCGGTTTGTTACACTATTGCTGCAGATCGAAAAAAGACGCCCGCTTGCAACTTGAGTTGCTGGTACGGAGAGGTACTTGTGTGCGGCTTGACTTATGGGCGGGTACTTATTTTGGCTGGTTGTTTGCCATAGTCTTGATGCAGTGCAAAAGAGGAATGACCTCTGAATGCATTGGGTATGTTGCAGAACAAGCAAATGTTGCAGCTTCGCTCACTGGCTACACAACAGATAAGTGAGTAGCAGCCTTGCACCACTCGGAAGTCGTCAGTGCTTCATGAATATTAGAAGGGCAGCACACTGTAATAACTGGTCGATACTGTAGCAGGGCAAGGACTTCTGAGAAATCGAGTGTAGTTCGTGCTCGACACATTTTCTAAACTTTGCAAACATTTCGTGTACAACAGACCAAGAAAAAGTTTTGCACGCAGGCACATTGTGCTTATGAACAACACAGGAGTTTACACTACAGGAGTTTACACTACAGGAGTTTACACTACAGGAGTTTACACTACAGGAGTTTACACTACAGGAGTCCCCGAAAACCTGGTTCCTGGTTCCACAACATTGTACAATTGCAGATAATCACCCGGCGCAGACTCTGGTGACAATTTCGGCCTCATGCCACTGAAGGACATGATGTCATTTTATGCAGGTATTCCTTCACTGACAACTCGCGTGTCACTTTTTGGGACCGTAAGGCCTCGAACCATTATAACTAAGCCGGGTGATACTTTAAATGGACAGCCAGGTGACTGAAAAGCAGAGTAGTGGTCCTAGTCTGCGTTTTCAAGAAAGAGACACATGTTGAATGTTTCGATGCACCGTCACAGTGGTCAAATGAACATTCAGCATGCACCATCAAGAACATTGGACGCTGCCATGCTGTTACAACTTCCTAGCCTCTCAGTCTCCCTCTTTCTTTAAAAGCAAAGGGTGGATTAGCCATCTTCCCTTTCTGGGTCAAACTAACATAATTCCTGTCGGAGGGCGAACAAACTGGCATGATACACAAATTTGCTCAGGGCCTTCGGGTACGAATCCGGTTTAACCCGATGTTTGGAAATAACGTTTGGGGTGTAAATACCAGGGATTATTCAGGTCTTACTCGAAAACGAGGTCCTCTATGCATGCCACGTTACTTTTGAATCTCATGCAGTTTCAGACTCGCTGGTTAACATGCCACCTGGCATATACACACGCACCAGTGGCCGTATATTTTTGCAAGCTGCACAATATATACATTACTACTCTGAGCTGCGCATTACCAAAGTTGTTGCAGCAGTACGGCAGAAAAATGTTTAGCTCTGCCTCATGTATTCAAATAATTCTGAATATCACTATTATATATGTGCGAATAGTCGAACGCACCAATTGAGCGCGGTCATTTGCACTCATCAAATATTCGCACAGTCCTAATAAAAGCACATCTTCTAGAAAAAGAAAACTTCTAAGAACCAGCAGTCATTCTTCATACCTTCAAAATGTTGATTTCTCTCCACTGCTCTCGAATTTCAGCCTGAAACTCGCTAAGCCGCTGCTGCTGTGACTGGACCAGTCCCCGAAGTTCCTTTACACAGTTATGGTCCTGAAAAAGCAACAGCATTCCTAGCTGGTACCCTCTAATCTGGTCATGTTCATCACTTGCTCTATCTGGCTGTGCATTTTAATGTCCTGAACCCCACCTCTTGTCTTCTGGAAGTTAATAGGCTGTAGATACTTATTTGTGCATTCATACTTGCTATATACATTCATGTACATACTTACATATACCTGCAACAATGTATAAAATAATTCTTCTTTGGATGTAATTCTCCTGCAGTCAAGTGCTGCTGCAAACCAGCTGCTGTGATACATCGTATTCGCCGCTCTCTCCAGAGCTTATTTTCAGAACCCACCTTGAGCTGGTCTTTCGGAATGACCAGGCCGCAGCCCTGGTCACACGGAACAGGCCGGCGCGGATTGTGTTCGCACGACTCACAGTGGGTCACCAGATTGTCCAGCTTGACCACTGCATTGCAGCCAAACTGCGCATTGTCGCAGGACAGTTGCAGGCGAGAGAGAAGGTTTCGCAAGATTCGTGGTACAGGTTTGAGCTGGGCTGAAGTAATGGGTTGTCGGTCGACTGGACACGTGGCTTGTCGAGATAGCCACTGTCCGATGCAGCTCTTACAGAATGCATGTTCGCACTGTGGGGCCTGAGAGATATGACAAAAGATATTACTCTGACTTTTAGAAATATATTAGAGCAGGCTATGACACTCTAAAAGCAATTCAATTTCTAGAACCTCAAAGATTTTCTTTCACACAATCTATCCTTATACCACTTGAAACATTTCACACAATGGGGTACCTAGGATAATATACCTGTAGAGGCTCCTCCAGTACTCCAGAACAAACAGGGCAAATCAGTTCTTCGTCAACTTCACCCTGGAAGCGGCACAGGTCATAGCCCATGGTCAACTGGAAGCAGCAAAATTTTCTAGAGTGAAAGTCTACTACTCGAACTTCGTAAGCACGAGGTCTTTTAACAAATAAAAACCACCGCAAGAACGTTTTATTGGGCAGACTTACAAAAGGATCTCGCCGACGATTTTACGACAACAAAAAGAGAGAGAGAGAGAGAAAAAAAAAAGCGAAAAGTGAACAAAGCAAGAATCTAGTCCGTTTTCTGATAATAAACTGCCCAACCATGAATCCAATCTTACACACTGGTGAGCTATACAACAAAAACATGCAAAGAAACTCGATACTTATCATTCAAGCTGTCATATAAAACAAGATCAAAGTTCAAGTGAAATGAATGGCATCAGCTAGAACACATATGCAACAGACAAGCTAGTACACAAACAAAGCATCAGCACGTCAGAGAAAAGGTTAGCTCACAATATATAATTTTGTAATTTCAAAACTGTAAAGGAGAGCAGAACACATGGAAATCACGTCGTTACTGACAGCGGCTCGCTCGTATTTGTGACGTTCTTTAGATATACAATAAGAACTT
Source organism: Ornithodoros moubata (assembly GCA_029532675.1). Taxonomy (NCBI): domain Eukaryota; kingdom Metazoa; phylum Arthropoda; class Arachnida; order Ixodida; family Argasidae; genus Ornithodoros; species Ornithodoros moubata. The sequence goes on from JARGYV010093967.1 coordinate 5,726, forward strand.
ACCACTACCAAATGTAATCTTAAACTTTCCTGCTATCGAGAAAACTCTCTAATGAGGGGGAAAAAAAAAAGTGTAAATATGTATATGTACGTAACCCTCACAAAATCTAGGACGTTCACGAACGTACAACAGCACCAGGAGGGCACAGGACGATTCACCCTCCAAATTATGGGAACTTGATCTTTTTCTCTCAGTTTTTCGGCGAATAACAACTAAAGAAATCATAAGGAGATGACAACAGAGAACAATGAAATGTTTGACCTCCTGTCGACCGACAGTGCTGCTCTCAGACGGCGTTTCACGTTTATTTTACTTTTCTCATGCAACCTAAATATGGAAGCAAATAAACGTAAAACTTAAGAAGCAGTAGTTTACAAACGAAAGAAAAAAAAAGGTATTACGCTCATTTTGGGGTGCTTTAAAAATTGTAGTAGGCTCAGAGCTCTGAGTAGGCTCGACTTCGGGCGCCAGCGTCGTCGCAGTTAAAAAGGAAAGAATTAGGCTTAGGTTGACTTCGACGTTCAGCTACTATTATACGTTAGGTAAGCGTTTTTATCATGCGCTATAATATGTACTATATTATTTTAGTAAATTTAAATGTTTCGTATTCGAGTTCGGACGTTCAGAGCCTACCGTCGTTCCTGACCGTGAGTGTGAGGTTGAAGTTTGGTCGCGTAGCGTCTTGTTGCTATGGTGCGTGACATGGATCTAGTAAATGTGCTCGTGTTTTGACAGCATTGATAACGTAAATTTATAAAAAATTATAACGTGTTTTCGACTAACAGATTATATGAATGAAGTTGTAGTGGTGTGAGTGTGAGATTGTGTGCTTGATCTTGTTGTCGAAGACTGGTTGATATCGTTCTCACGAGTGAGACACTTATCGATTTTCGCCTTGCCTGCCCGTACAGCCCGCGACACTATTCTCTATAATCACCTGTTCGTGGTAGGACGAACAACTGCCTTAAGGGCCACGTTCTATGGATCTGAAGTTGGTGACTTCGTGGTTCTCTCTTAGAAAATACACCTTGCTTAGTTTTAGGATGCAAGTTATGCCATTTCTACTCTATCGCCGTTCAAGTAAAAGCTTGTGCTGAAAATGCTGATGGTTGAACGTGCACGTTTACACGCTTACATTTCTCACATTTCATGTATATATATTCTGAGACATTTAATTTGTCCCCTATAATGACAGTGTGATGCAAATATTTTGCATAGACTAACAAGTGCTCTTTTCCTGTGTGTTGGATGAATTTTGAGCCAAGTTTCCTTGCAGGTGAATGACCTAGCCCATGTGATGTCATCAAATATCGTTCTTAGCAGTGGTGTTAGTGATAATTCCCAGGACGTAAGCGAAGTCTCCCAAGCACCCGGTAAGTGAACAGGGAAAAAAATTAAACGTAGGGATACTTTTTGGTTGTGCTTCATAACGATTGTTCTATTAATATCATATAATCATATTATCACGGATGAATTGCAGACGACAGTCAAGCTGGGTAACTGGCAAATGCTTTATTAGCCTACTTGGCTAGTGCGAGTGTCACAGTCGCACTCAGCAACAACAACTGCCCGATTTGGGCTACGCGTCTGCTTATAAAGGTACGGCGGAAGCTTCTGGTAGCGTCGAGAGACGCGCGTCACGCACTGACAGTAGCGACGTGTCGTTGCCAGTGGTTTACCGAAGGTGCTAGAATGATCCTGATGTTATTATCATAAAACGGGGCTCCTCTGCTTGCCATCGAAGGTCTTGCTGTGACGGTTATTTGATAAGCTTCGCAGCAATATTAATATTTGCATGTGTTGCGACCAGCAAAAAATTTTACTTGTGAAAATCCTCACCATCAAGTTTTGTAAAGAAAGGTGGTACTAAAGTCACAAAATTTAATCTGTGCAAAATCTTCTAAAAAAAAGCTGATTGAATAATTCATGAAATTTAATTCAAGATGAATAAAAATACCTTTACAGCACTACTTTTATGCAGAGATGTTCGAGTAGTTGCAGTATTAAACATGCACAGCCTTGTGGAAAGGGTATTTTTCTTATCCCATCTGGGAAGAAAAGTAATTGTATCAAAAATTAGATGGCAGGCCCAATGGAATGAAAACAACATGCCTTGGAACTTCCTTCTCAAGAGAAGCACGAGAATAATCTGGCTCAATGGGGGCAGGCGGTCTACCTTGCTGGGGGTACAGGCTGTTTGTTTTGACAGAAAGCAGGCTGTCAAGGGGAGTTCGTATGTGAAGCTTTTAGTGTGATATTTTTATGCCCATAGGGTATATAGCAGAACCTGATGTGGTGCACCTGCTGGCAGATTATTATTTTTGCAATCTCTCTGTTCTTCCTGGGTTTTACACATTTAGCCTTTTACTTCCAAAATACAGCTGTAAGGGGTTTAAATTACTCGTGCTCTTGTTGTGTGTATCCTACCTGGCACAATTTTGGTACAGTCAGTCAGTGCCGTTGTACTGTGGGAGCACGGGTGATTCCAGAGGTATGTGTAGGTGAAAACTGAGAAGCATTTGTTTCCTATCCCCCATTTTTGTGTTTTTTTCTCATTTTTATTGTGCAACAAGGCATTAACTAACTTGGGAGTCTTTGCATATGCCAAACACATATCTTAAATGTTAATTTGAATGTCATAGCCACAGCATGGTGGTGTGCCGTAGAAATTTGTATCATCATCACGTTCATTTGAATGTTCAAAGAAGAGGTGTTTAGTTGACAGGATCTGTTTTCCTGCATAAGTTGTGATCCTGTGCTTTCAACAAGAGCTCACTGGATGAGCTTTGGAAGTGTTCGATCTCTTGTTGTAAATCTTTGTTTGATTGTCTGACAGGCCACTATAAATTGGTTTTCCTATACAAAGAACACATAGAGCATACAAACGGGGCATAATAAAATTTACCTTAAAGGAGCCCTGACAAGATTTTTCGGTACCTTATTTTACGGCCACATAATAAAGATACACCACCACGTACTCACGAGGTCAAACGGTTTCCTCCAAAGGCTAGTATTTATTTCACTGCACTATTTTAAAGATCGCGTTTCAGACGGCTCACGGCATCTCAGCCTGCCGCCTGGTTGAGAAAAAGCGCTCCCTGATGTGATTTCTGATGTCATCGGTAGGAGCCAGCCGTAGGCGTTGACAGTTCGAGGGTGTGATGTCATCGGTAGGACTCGGGAAGAACTTCGCCACTCCCCTCAATATGGAGGAGTTTGAAAGCGTAAATTAGATTGAGATTTCCGGGCTAATTATTTGCACTAAAGGCGCTGCTTTTATCTCTCTGCGAATGTGATTTTATGATTTATCTGTTGATGCTCTCCGATATACAACACAAACATAGGGGTCGAAAAAAATCTTGTCAGGGCTCCTTTAAAGGAGCGGTCTTATATACCATTGCCCATGCAAAAAGTATTTGTCCAATCGTCTTCTGTTAAAAAGTGCAAGTTTTCTAGGCCAATAACATAGGCTGGATCAGAAATATTCATAAGCTCTCACGGGGAGAACTTTCTTTCGGTAGTCAAACAAATGACGAATGTTCTTAGATGTGGCTCACTTGCAAATTGTAACCTTCTTCTGATCTTGTATTTTACCTCTCTGCTTGCCTCGCCCACCTGGCAGTCCCATCCGTGTCTTCAAGTAAATTGTCATTATCTTTATCGTAATCATTGTTTGCAATGTCTTGCGAGGAAAGGTTCAAATTGCACAACGTCTGTGTCCTGGAGCTTTTCAAGAAAGTTGCTGGAAAGGAGACTCTTACACTTGCGTATCTTGTACCACTCGATGCAATTTAGGCCAAGCTTCAGAATCGCATTGTACCTAAGAGACTGTTCCGGGTTGTGCCCCAAAATGGACTGATCAGTCCTTGTACCGCGAGAGAAATGTAGGTGTGGCTTTCTTTGTGTTCTTAAACCTAGCCAGTCTCTCGGGCTGGTACTGAAAGAACACAGAAAAGACAGGAGATTGTGTGTTTCTAAAATAATGCCACAGACAAAAGTGGAAGTGCACACTTTTTGGTTCTCTTCTGGAGCTCACACCAGCTGGTATTTCTTTTGTGTTCGAGGTCTAAGATGCACTGCAGTAACGAAATGCATACAGTTTGCGAGGGACTTTGTTGTTTTTCGTGTAATTTCAGTTGATAATGTTTGTTTCACAGAGGTTATAACCTTACAGTGCTTCTTTGAAAAAAAAAAACAGGAAAAAAGCTTTTAATGCCAGATTTTGCTGTTGTGTTCACAAGCACTCTTCCTTTCAAACATACTGTTTACAGGCTTATGAAGGCAGCAGGTTAAGACCTTTAAGTAATGGTAGATGAGGCAGGAAACGCTGAAACACAACACTAACCTCACAATATTCAGTGCTGGGTTACAGTGCCATTCAACTGGTGTGGCATTGTAACCCGATCAGAGGGCTGTCGCTGTGGTGTAATTGATGACATTCCTGATAGTCAATCCGAAGGTGGTTTGTTCAAGTCCCACGGGTGACACACTTTTCTTTGCTGTCTTAAAGGCCTAACTGGTCATGATCCTGACACTGCTGAGCCTGAGAGCAGCATGTCACAGCAATAATTGTGATCTCCATTTTCTTCATAATGGTGTAACCTGCCTTTGACCTTTCAACACAGCATGGAATCGATCTAAACCTGAGTCTGCCAAAGGGACTCTTTTGCTCAGTTTAGCCAAGATATGTCACTGCTATTGCATAATTGATTGCCTGTGTCCTCCCACAGCAGGAACAGGGTGCAGGGCAAACAGTGACCTGTCATATCACTCCTGGCCGAAAATTCGGAAACACTGCTCTCTAGTGGGAAATTGAACTATATAGTCAGAGTCTGATGCTCCATCTTGTGGAGTTCAAAGGAATACATATCTGTGCTACCATTGTTGTTACCTGAAGCAGTGTAGCCTTATGATTAAATTGAACAATACTTTTTAATCAGAGATATTGATGGGGAAAACAATTAATTCAGTCTACCTTCAGCTTGTTGGTGTACTTCTGTTTTGGCTGTGCTGTAGAAACTCTGAAGAGAGCATTGGCAAGGAGAAATTAAATTGCATCTACCCACACATTCAGCATTATGATATTGCATATTCAGTGCAGCTTTAGAAAGCATGAATAATAAGGAAACATGAAACATCGTGATTTTCACGTACGTCATAATGCTCAATATAGCATGCCGAGCGTGCCAAATTTCAATGTTGTCCAAGTGTTTGGGGAAAGCATTGTAAGATGTAGATGTGAGGGGCAGAAGTTGAGCAATACCTGCTATTGAGAGCTCCAGTATGCTAGCTAAATGTGATTGTGCCCCACTTTGTCTTCCTGGCATCAACACCTCTTTCTCCTGTCTTCTCTCTCTCTCTCTCTCTTGTACCCTCCACCAAACAGGGCCTGACTTTGTGGCTCTGCGACCCACGCTGCAGGAGACGAGTTGCATGGCTCCGCAGCAAAGTCCCCCGGGGGTGTCTGCGTCTCGCCGCAGGCGACTTGAGGAGCTGCAGGAGATGGTGCTCGAACGAGAGCTTCGTCGCATTGAACTGGAGGAAAAAAAGCTCCTCGTAGAGACACAAAAGCTTCAGCTTGAGAAGGAGAATCTGGAATTGGAGAAGCAGAAGCTACAGCTGGAAATTGGCGAGCTGCAGTCACACCTACGCCACTCGCGCTTCTCTTCGGGTTACTGACAGAAGGGGAAGCCCAGGGGGCAATGTGTTCTATAAACCCTTTTTGTTATTAAACGCTCGCAAGTGCTTGGGGGACGATTGGTGGAGACGGTGTCTACAGCCACCGTGTCTCGTTTAGCAGTTGTGGGAAGGAAACGGAAGCAATGGTGTTTGCTGTTGTAGACGTTGATGCTGGGACTTCACCAGGTTTATGTAATGTTTAGGTAATGGATGCGTGGAATGTTGCAGAAAGTACGTGACATTGTCATATTCCTGTTCATTGATGTGGCACCTCTGGATTCAGTGACCCTAAACGTTATGTTGTAGATTCTGATAGAAATGCTGCAGACATTAGATAAGCTAAAATCTGGACGATATTATTATGTAATACAACAATTGACATTTTTGGTTTCCTGGTGTTTTTTTGCATAACTAAGGCTTTTTAAGCCGACAAAAGATTCGATAATTTCGGATGTTTATCACGTTTCTGCCTTTTCCTGAGTCGCCCATTACAGCATGTGTGTAGGTGGCAGACTTGGGCACGTAACTGATTAAATATAGAAGATGTCAGTAGAGGGTGTAGGCAGGACTTTTGGAAAAACAAAACAATAGTTCACGTGTCTTTGAGAATGCCACACTGACCAAATTCAGTTATAGAAATGCTCGGTTCTGTTGAGGAACTTTTTTTATTGTCGCAGTAACAAATCCCCAGAGTTAGTCACCTACGTGGTACAATGCATAATCTTGGCCTGAGACAGAAGGGTGCTACAAGGGAGGTTGCTCTGAAAGGTCCAGATGATTATGAGTATAGACATTAAAGCCCACAGTTTGATTGTATAGTCATGAATCTTTGTGATGCGTTTTTCTCAAAGAGCTTATTTTCTATAAAATTGGCTAGGTGAAGTAACTGCTTCCTCCTAGAAGATATTTGAGATTGGTGGTGCTTCATGTGAAAAGTCTCAAGACTTTTGTCAGATTGAACTTTGTTTATCCAGGTAAAAAGTTCTCTTGCTATGGCAGCTAACAAGCATCAAAGCCGATCTCATTCACAATTTTGTGTAGCACAAAGTAATGTGTGTAAATCTCATATCAGTTGAAGTAGCAGTGTTTGAATTTGGTTCTTTGGTTCAGAGCTTGGGTCTGTCATAGGGAGAGGCTCATATTCACTAAACACTGCTTTCATGTACTGCACTGGGAGATAGCAAGCACTTGACTTTGACCCTGGTGAAGCCCCTCTGTTTTGGATCCCAGACTTTCTTTTAGGCCCAAAGTGTAAGTGCTTGTAATTGTCACAAACATCTCATTTGCCAGGCATCTTGCTAGGAAAGAGATTGGGTGACATGAAAATGGAGTGGAATGTTAATTGCACTGTGTCCACAAACTTTCTTGTACGGATTGCTAGTGTAGGTGTATTAACTGGTGACTATGACTGAGTAAAAGCTTGGAACACTATTGTGCACAATATCAACTTTTCAGGGATCATTATTGTTATTTTTGTTTTTTCATAACAAGTGGTATGTGTTGTTAGTTATTTCATGTAGCAGAGGTGTTCCTGTTTATGTTGTCTCTGTTTTGTATGATTACCATCATTTCTTAGAAAGGTCTATTTCTTTGTGTGTGTTAGCTTTGATGGGCAGGCATATGTTCTTGTTGATCAGTTTAATACTTATTGAACTTCGAACCAATACATTTTAGACTTCCTCTGGAGCACTCATAAAATGTTGCATTTAGATACTTGAAAGGTGCATGAGTTTCGTACTAAGCTGAACTACGGAAAAAGGAATGAGTTGAACGGTTAATCAGTCTTCTCTTGTCAGCTGCTAAAATGTGCATGTTGCATCGACATGTTGTGCTTGGGGTCTTGCTTAAGAAAATTACGAGCACAGGAAAGCTAAGGGCTGACTTATTATGAGCTCATCATTGTGTGAGGATCTCAGATGAGGGTCATATTAAATGGCCTCTGCCAGGAATAAGCTGTCCAGTGACTGACATTCCAGCCACCCACAATGTTCCTAGAAGCAAATAGCTTCGCTGGAAGCTCTTGTTACTGTCAGAGTTTTTTTTTTTTTTTTTTTTGTCTGATGTTAGAGCAGTGCTGGTGCCTGTTTCCTCTGTCCACTCAGAATCTCTCCAAACAATGTGGTGCTATAAGACGGAACACTGCCCTTGGCACTTCAGAAACGTTTCACTTTCTGTGATTGCAAAAAAAAAAAAAAAACACGAGTTCTTGTGTTTTCATTATAGTGATACTGTGATATTATTTCTGTCCAGAAAATCGTGTGATGTCTTTGTAACCTTGATACTTTTTTTTTTTTTCTGTTTTCCATGGTTGGGGTGACGGTTCTGTTACCGGAAAACTTCAAAAAATATCTTGCTATTTTTCACGATGTACCGAAAAGAGCTAATTCCAGGCATTCAACTTACCAAACCCAGTTGTATGTGATACATCCAAGAACCTCAGTGCATACATATGTCAATACATGCTGTGCTTTGTATTCCTTCACTTGGAATAAGAGCATTTTATCTTTCCTGATATCACCATTTTGTGACTATTATCAACAATTAGGCCTGCATGTGCCGTGGATTTGATCAGTTTTGCATCTTCAACTGCAGCCTCTTGTACTACATTCAGATTTTTTAGACACTGTTCAGGTTCTAGAATTTTTCTCTCTATTGCGAAGTTGCTGTTAATTGAAGTGTTTCTAGTCTCAGCTTGGTTTCACTAGTCCTCTGAAGGTAGCTAACTACGAAACACAGGTCCAATGAACCAGACGTCCTCATTCGTAGCGTACATGTTATATCTGAAGCTGATTTTTATGTGTATAAGATAAGTTATTTATCATATTTGTTAGATTGTCTGCATAGATACATATTGTGTACTTTCTCCACTTGCTTTTATGAACATCTGCATGCAGGCTCCTTTCTGTGCATTTTGAGTAGTTGGCCCAATAATAAAAATTCATGTCAGGTGTGCTATGTTTACTTGACTATGTATAGACCTTTGACCTTATGTTTAGCTCTGCGCTGAAAAGAGAAATGGGCATCCTTGCATAGAAGGCTCGTAAGCCAAGAGCCTCCTGTCAAGGATTTAGTGGACAGACCCTATCCCCCCCATTCTCAACCTCTGGTTTGTGCAAGGGCAAAATTTCCAATGAGACATTTTAGATACATTTATTTTTCTTCTTTTCTGTTTAGAGGACTGGTAATAGAAATGACAATTTGCTTCTTTTGGCACCTATAAAATGTTAGAAAATTCGCAGAATGGTAGTGTGACGTGCCAGTCACAACCGACTATGTGCAGGTCCACACTGGGCAGAGACACTTGACACAGAGACAGTTCACTTTTCTAAAGCACTCTATCTAGACAGATATTTAATATCTAGCCAGAACAGAGGATCTTACAGTGGTCTTGCGAGGAATGACGAGCTGGGGCTCCAATGTTCCACTGTTTCGGAAAGAGGCTGTCTTTGTCTAGGCCAGCCGGGCTATTGTGCTTCGTTCCGAAGTTTGGCTGCTTAGGAAGATGGTGTCCTCGGCTGACTCCTTCACCTGGCCCTCCGGTACTCTCTTTGCCGTCGATCTCTTCTGTTCGCCCGCTCTCCGCACCTTTTGAATCCATGCCTTTCTTTCCCTGCGAGATTCTCCTTCTCTCCATCCTTGTCCGTCCGGTGTCCGAAAGCTCAGACTGTAGTCCGATGCTCATCTGGGCCATCCTTGGTTCTGACTTTGATATTCCAAAGCCTTTCACAGCCTTGATCCTTCACAGTAGGGAGGTTTTGCCTTTATTTAGTGCAAGTTGTCATCAAGCCAGCTGGAAAATATTTGTGCAATACTATATCAATGGATAGGTTATGCAGCTAATTGAAAATTGTTCGTGTGAAGCTGTCTTGTTTCGTGGGCAATACGGCAGTATTGCTGACGTTAGGGTGCGCACCCTATGTTTAGAAAAAGAAGAAAAGTTTCTGAACAAATCTGTGTTGCAGGTTGTGTTCTAGTCTGGATAGCAACAAAATTCATCTTAATAAAGTTTTATTTTTTTTACGTGAGTGTCGGCATGTAACACAGTCACTGCTTCATGGAACAGCCACTACCACCGCTACCATAATGATTACCACTTCTACTGCCACTACACACTTGCGACTCTCGGGGGCAACTCTTGTCCTTGGAGTTACGATTGCTTCGAAGGTTTTATATGGTGCCATGAAATTGGTTAATTTTGTAGTCTTAATTAGTTAAATACCTTAGCCATATTTCATGGGACTGTCTGTGGTCTGCGCATTTGTACAGCTGTAGTTGTTACAGTGGGCTTGCCAACTGACTCTTGTCTTGCAAATGGGATAGTTGGTGTAGTGTATTCTTCGGAACTGAGATGGTCCAGCATATTCTTAAGGGTGCAAAAACAAATGCAAGGATGTACTTGGCTTTGTGAAGATAAGAGCAGCCAAATAGCATAAGTATGATGACGTGGTATAATTTCATTGTCTAATAATATACTAATTTCTGGTAGCACAATGAGTGTTGGTGACAGCACACATTTTATTACAGCAGTGCATCATATTGCTTCAAAAATATAGGTATACAGGTTACATCTAACATTTCTTCACGTTGATGGGACATCCACCTGGTGCACATAAGGAACTAAAAAGACATTCTGGTTCTACCCCCTTTCCTTCTTCCACACACAGACTGCATTCCTTCCTGTGTACAAAAGGTGTTTGCTCGTGAGCATTGCTACAAAAAAAAAATAAAGGCCCAAATGTGTTACCGTGCGCATCCATATTGAGTCAGCTACTGATTCTCTCATACGTGAGGCTGGTAACACCTTGAGTTCAAATGACGAAAACTGCTTTTTTTGTGAAATGTGTGGCATAAAATGGCTTTTTCATGAATTTCTTCAGTTGGATGTTGCTCTGCACTCTGATGTCCACGCATTTGCGTACATCCCTGTTTGGGGCCAGCCTTGACTGGTTTCAATTGTGTTGTATGTCACTCTTTTTCTCTTTCCCGGGTTACGTATTGGCTTTACTATGTTTAACAGTATGGCTGTATCCTTGCCATTTTGGCCTTATTCACATGTGTCATTGAATTTGACTGTTGCAGAGTCTCCACCCAATCTCTCTCACCTGAAGGGGGCTTTCACGAATGTTGAGGGCGTATCTCTGGTCGGGGCCGTGAACTCCCTGCCGCATGGGAGTTTGAAAGTGGATACTTACTTGGTAAGTGCATTGCCCACGGGGCAGTTCTGTGAATACATTATAGAGAAGAAAGAGGGTGCTGTGGAATTAATCAAATTCTACATTGTGCACAACCTTTTTGGACATCTTTTCGGTACCAGTGCTCCGTTCCCTCTGCTAGCGATGAAGCAAAAGGTTTGCAGGAGTTATCCAAGTCAAACTATTTTGTCAGGCTGCGAGTGGAGGTGGCAGGATGCCACCCTTGTACAGTCTAAACGCATTCATGTGACCAAGCTAACGTTATTACACATCCCACTGATTTTGGTCGTAAACTGAGTTGTCATACCAACGAGAAACACACGGAGAACAAAAGTTCACCCTTGCATATATTAAGAAACGGAGGATTTAGTGGTTAACTTACAATTTATTTCCAGTAGAAAACGTTCAAAAGTGACTGTTCTGCAGTGGTGTCAATTTGGAGTTCTGTACGGTCTCTGTAGGGTTGGCGGTAGCGTGCACATTTTCAGTGTCAGCTGCAGTCCACTCTGTCAGCTTCTGCTTGGTTCCAGCTGTGCTCCATGTGCTATCTGCATCGACGATACCCACAGTGGTAAAGTGACCCAGGGTGTGTGTGTTATAAAAAAAAGCAAAAAGGAAATGACTGAGGCTGCTGTCCTTTTAGATACTCCTTTCTGTGCAGGAATTATGACTGGAAATCAGTTCACTTGAAAACGAGGTTTTGCTTTGGACAACGTTCACATATGCGTCACCCGCGGCCACTGTACCTTGTGGACCAGAAGGGTTGCACAGTCGGCAGCCGCAATAGGGGAAGAACGCCAGTGTTTTCTCTGATTCGTCCTCAAAACTGCGTTTGTAGCTAGGGAGGTTAGCAGTCGGTGGTCATAATAATGGGCAGGATACATGTGTGTCACTCTATACATCCTCAGAAGTTCGGTCATAGTCAAAGTTGTCATAATAACAAAGGACAGATGCGTGGTGCTTCTCTGGGGGAGGAAACGGTTTTCTGGAAAAACGGTCACAAAGTGAGAGTGTCATATTAATGGTTGTCATAGTAATGAGTGTCGACCGTATATGCTTGAAAGCTAAGTTACCTGAAATCTGGTCACCATTGCTCACGGTTGGATTTTCTTTACAAGAAACGACCTGTATTTCTCAAACGTAGTCTGAGCAGCTGCAGAAACGGCGTAGTTCGTCGCGATCCATCAAGCGCAAGAAGTTTGACGATGAGCTCGTGGAGAGTAGTCTGATCAAGACTCCGCGGCAGAGGCCACTGCCAGGGCAGCTTGGCGCGTCGCTTCCCACCTCACCTCCTGTGAGCTTAGCAACTGCCAATGTCCCCTCGTCCATTGTGGCAGCATTGTCAGACGCAAGCTGCTGCACTGGTCAGGTAGGATAACAGAGTTTTTGTTTAGTATTCGAACCCTGGTATGTTGTGGCCGTGATGTCTCATTTACTATATTGACGCAAATCAAAGAGCAAAAAGCTTTATTCACCCTACTGTAAATGTTTGGAAGAATATTTGACTGTAGTTATCACTGCAGTCCTGAGAATTTCGCTTGGTACTGCAGCCACACGTTTGCTTTCACTATTCTAACTGGGAGTTGTTGAAATCACTCATGTTTTTCTGTTGGCCAAGGCATTCACTCTGTTAGGAGCATAATAACATTGAAGCTTTGTCTCTTTTCCATTCCAGTCATCAAAGTCGGCACCAAAGCGTGTGAAGAAATCTTCAAAGGTATTAACTTTTTTTGCTCTTTCTCATCACTGATATGTATTCAGCAAGCTTTGTATAACACTTGATTAAAAACCTGCACTCAGAATGCCCAAACTCTGGTCACCAAAGATCTTGGCCGCTGGCGACCAGTCGATGACTACGCCTTAGTCCTTGCTGTGCAGCAGGTGAGCAGAAACTTTCTTTAAATCGGACGTCTGCTATTAGGGAACACAAATTTGTTTGTTGGCTGACAGAGATTGGGAAATGTATCACACTATCGTGACTCAATTGTGGACATATTGGTCAGGCTCATGCTGACATAATGTAATGGTTGAGCCCATTTATAGTTAACTTCACTGTCATGTGACATTCGTTCATTGTATCTAAGCATTTTTGTGTGAACAATACATATAGTGAAGCCAGAAAAGGTAAACAATGCAAGAATGTGCATTTATTTTGTGAAAAAGTCTGTAACACAGACCTGTGTATGGCAAAGGCCCAGCCAATCATGGTGCTTTCAAGTTTATTTATTGCTGCCACATGCTCATTCCCAAAAAATCTGTAACATGCAAACTTCTTCAAAGAAGCAATGTAGTTGATCGCAGCCGATGTAGTTGTCACTGCTGGGTGGTGGAGACTTCACGTTTTCGTTGTCCTTCCCGCGTAGCATTTTCTGCTGTGATCTCAGTGACAGTGCCTTTGTCAGTGAATGGCTCTGCGACATAAGTGTCGTTGTCAGCACAAACAAAATCATCGCAAGTGATGCTGGCATCTGCTGTTGTGACCCGGGGTCCAAAGTGGTAGCGTGGAGGCAGAGTGAAGGGGTCCGACGTCTGTAACAAACACAAGTGTTTACTACCCAACGAGTTGCTGAGAAAAAAAAAAAAGACCCCTGATGCAAAATGGGGATCCAAGAAGGGTGAAAATGACGATGGTGTCCAGGGCTGGCAGGACAAACAGAGAAAAAAATGGCGAGGAGCTGATTCGAACAGTTTCGCATAACTTCTTCTTCACGAGATCTCGAGACAACCCGGAAGTAGTAGTTGTCACCCGGTACTTTCAAATGTATTTCACAAGTCACCTTGTCCTTTCAAATTAGTGAGGGTGCCCAGTCGTAACACTGCCAACTCTGCATCTACAACATACTTCCACAACTCTTCGTGCAGCCCATTTTGTTCAGAAGCATAGTAGCAGCATCACTCTCAATTGCCTCCATAAATCCTGCCTTACGAAAACAGTTGCTGACACAGCAACTGTTGATCACCATTCAGGACGCTTTGAACATTTCTATGGCGCCAAACAGGGGAATGCGAAGTAGAACATTGCGCAAGTCGGCACCAGTAGGACAGCTTGAATGCGTGGATAATGCCCAAGTTGAGTTGCTGAATCCTGAATATGGCGTTTGGAGGCAGGAAAAGCTGTACATGGTGAACAGCGCAGTTGGCCAGCACAAGCAAAACTTTCCTCTAGGGCCGCACCATATCGCAATCGAACTACGCACGCCACTTGGATCAACAAACTACAAGTCATTCATGTTTTTTTTTTTTTTTTCGTAGTGCATGGTCACATAGTTTCCGAAGCGCCGTGGCATCTCGTACTTTCCGATTACAAATGGTAGCTGCTGCTCACTGTCGTCCATGTTCGTACACAAAAGCACTGTTATGTGCAAGTTGCTGTCTCTGCGGCCACTGCACTTACCGTTTTTCAGTGCATGTATTTTTGAAGGAAGTGATAGACTAAGGCAATTTCCTCGACAGCACACATCCGTGCTCCGTACATAACAATAGTGGAAATACTTTCAATCAGCCACGTGTTCATATCCTCACTGTTATCTGAAGTGGCTTCGCCTCCCACACCCTTAAAGGCCAATTTCTTTCTTCAATTTTTCTTTTGCTTCAGATTTTTTGCTTCAGTAATGAAGGGCATAAAATACAAAACATTCCTGCAAATTTTCGCGACGATTGGCCCAGTGATTTCTTTTTAATTTGAGTACGCCGTAATACACCTCACGGCTCCTCCTCACCTGCCTTGCTCTACGCCACAACTACTTCGGGTCACTCGTCCCCCTGGCGGCATAACATGGTATCGCAGCAATGGTTATCACACCACTTAAGTGTTCCACTTAGGGAGATATCCGAAACAGAGAGGGTCCGAATTCGGAGGTTTTACAGTAAACTTGTATCGGACACATATTGATTGAGCAATGTAGTCTTAATAAAGTAGCTGGTGCACTGTATACTGGAAAATAGAGATGGAGCATTGTGTATAAAACTGTTGATGAAATGTTTCTGCAGACAACAGACCTGGATGCTGTCTTCCGTGGTGTCAAATTCTCGTGCAACTTTACGCTGCAAGAGATTAAGGAAAGGTGGTATGCCTTGCTCTACGACCCGGCCATTTCGAAGTGAGTGTATGTTCCCTGGAGGCAAAAAACACCAGTGCACAGCAGATTCTTCTGACCATTTCAGTTCTCTTGTGTGGATATCTCATGTGATCCATGAATACATAACCTTTAATGGGTCGAATTCAGGGAAGAAGTTTGCTGAACAATCTTCATAACATTCTACAAATATTCTTACATAGTTCAAAGTTCGACAAAACATTGTCTGGCCAGGTAACCTATGAGGGAGGACAATAAAATATTCTTTGTGTCCTTTTGTCATCACTTTCAGTCTCTCTCTAATTCCAAAAGTAGATTAGATCAGCAGTTGCCATCAGCATGGTCATTAAAACCACCGGTACAATTGCGATACAAGCATTGTGAGGGACTCGCCACTAGTTCTGTGGAAGTAATGGTTTGAAATACTTTTGCAGCTTTAAACTTATTGTAAGTTACTTGTACATTCTTCATTAGGAAATAGCATTTATGCTATATCCATCGCCAGAAGAGGTTGAGCACTCTAGGAATGAATAATGTAATATAAATCTGAACGTTCCAGTTTTGCTGCCTGTCCCCTACAAGTTATGATGATTTTGGCAATTTCTAAGCAAATGGCTTTCCCACTGTTCATGAAGCCAGCAAACGAGCACCTGTGCAAAGAATAGAAAAACTACCCCAACTTGAAGTGTGAAAGAACGAGTACAAAGTAAATGGCTCACAGAGAAAGGTTTCTGACTGACATTTCATGGCTGTCTCTATTGTTTGCGCAGTGCTCAGTGTGCTGTACGTTTTGCTCACCCTTTAGTGGGTCCTTTGATTGCTCAAACATTGCGATATAATCACACACTAATTTGATCTCTAAAGAAACACCTTACAACCGTGACAGGATGGCAGTGGCAGCCATGAAGCAACTGCATCCTGACGTGTTGGCCAGCATACAGGCCAAAGCCCTCTTCAGTCAAGAGGAGGAACGGCTTCTTGGGACGATAATATCGGTAGGTCTCTGAAGAAGTGTTACTTTTTGCGACTGACTGTTGTCAGTTCTAAAAATACACGTTCCAATTATCATCTGTTTTGCCATTCTCTTTTAGACATCGCAGCCGACCCTTGAGACCTTTCAGGAGCTTTACGAGAAAAACGTAGATGTATTTCTGTCTTCTCGAACTCCAAAGTCGCTGATGTGCCATTGGACTCTTATGAAGCAGTATTACCTTCTGCCAGACCAAGCAGGTGTGACAGCTGATACTGCGGGCTAATCTTGAACAAGCTGAATGGTAGATCATTTGCTTAATTTGAACATTCGATGCAGTCCCGTCCAGGTCGAAAGGCGACTACGTGCTCAATTTTTCTGATGCCGAGGAAGCACTGAATGATGCGGAGCTCAAGTGAGTTTGTAGTTGTTCTAGAAGGGCTGTGTAACGTTAGAAGCATCAAGTACATCTCGGTGGTGGTGTTGTGGAGCAGCCCTCTATTACTGTTGACTGAAATGAATCCAGACATGTTTTGCCACTTTTGCATTCCAGTTCACCAAAGGATGAATCATCAGAACAGGGTAAGAATGCAGATAGGAAAACTAAGAAATATATTTTCCAGGGAATGCTGAGTGTGTGTACCAGCCATATTTTTCTCAATGTGCAGAATTATTCTTGGCGGATCGAAACATGAAGAAAGAAATTCGCCAGTTGGAAAATGAGCTTCCAAAATGGCAGGTTCTGGTTGACAGTGTCACTGGTAAGTGGGGGCTTTATACTTCTCTTTGCCCGGGCACTGAAATGTGTTGTAAATTTTTTCCTGCAGGTGTCACTCCCGCAGACTTTGACAACCAGACCCTGGCCGTGTTGCGTGGTCGCCTTGTCAGATACCTGATGAGGTCCAAAGAAGTGAGTGCCGTCGTAGTTTATGTGTTGATTTTGTATTACATCAAGGAATTTAACCAGTATGCACGTGCATTGTAGTCTCTAGTGTAGAAAATCACAAATTAGGATCCTGTCAAAATGACAGCATTTTCTCGAAGATATTTATAAACACCAAACTTATGTCAATGCACATGACTTAGTAAAGTAAAGTGTCAATCTAGTGCTCTCAGCAAAACAAAATATTATGAGTGAAATGTGTGAAGAATACAACGTGCACAATTATGTGATCAATACACAGTGTTTTTTAGTGTTGTTATTTTGTGGCTAGATCACCCTGGGACGAGTTACCAAGGACAGCACGATCGACGTGGACCTCTCGCTCGAGGGCCCAGCCTGGAAGGTGTCTAGACGCCAGGGTGTCATCAAACTGCGCAACACGGGCGAGTTCATTTTGGCCAACGAGGGGAAGCGGCCTATCTTTGTGGACAGCAAGCCAATCTTGACTGGGAACAAGCACAGGCTGAACAACAACTCTGTGGTTGAGGTAAGTTCTGCTTTAGTTTGACTGTCGTGTCACAAAATAGTGTCTTTTTTTTATTTTTCTCACCTGAAACTGTGCTCTTACAAAGTGCCCTTGGTGATAAGGCATTTTTCACAGCCTTTTCTGTCTCAGGCTGCGCCTGCCACAGTTTGATGTGTCAGTTTTGTGCAGCTGACAACTTGTGCAGAAAAAGAGGCATGACAAAAGTGATGCATGCTTTGACAGCCATTTTTATTGCTCATGTGTTCTGGCAGTGAACAGTACGTTGGCTAATACCAGTTGATTGGCTGATTGATTCTTTACAGATTTCAGGATTGAGGTTTATCTTCCTGATAAACCAGGAGCTGATCAGTGCCATCCGTTCCGAGGCCACAGCATGTACCTAGCGACCTTTCATGAGACAGATCTTGTCTTTCATCCCCGACATTACGCCAGGCGCTGCATTGTGTAGAAACGTCATTGTCACGGCATAGGAATAAGGACTGGCCAAGTGATGTACGTTAGTTGGGTGTTACTTTTTTGGTGTGAGTGTACCAAAAAATGAAATAAACCCACGAGTAAGGAAGTACTGCGTTATTCGACGTAGGTTTTACTGTAGGACTTCTTCTTGTCCAACTGCTGCTGTTTTAGCTTCGTTACCCTTCCAGGCCCGCCACAAAAGCAGCATCATCGTCTTTGCTGAATTCTCTGACTGGCAACAAGTATTGATTTTTTTAACTGATGCATTAATTTTAAGCTTCAGGGTGCTGTAAAGCGGCTCTAGTGCAGCATTATGAATTGTGTGTGCTTGATAGTGTGAAGCATCAGGAATTTAACCCCACAATTTTCGTTCTAACCAGTTACATAGTTACCAGTAAAATCCAATTGAAAATTGTAGGCAGCAATGTGTCTACATACCCCCAAACTTGCATTAATCCCTGCATGAGACGGCAAAATAGCCTTGCATGTACACGACACTGGGAGGAACCTACAAGCAAAGCAAATCCAACCCAATCCACATTTATACATCATCGACAGCATGGACGGTGGAGTCAGTAAAATGTAAAACCACGAGCGACTCCATTTTAGTCGCTCGTGCTTAAAACAAAGCGTGATGAAATTAGCAAAATCCTGTATGTGTTTTCTCTACTTTCTGGAACTCAAACTCTAGCTATAAGTACTTCGCTTTGGAAGCAAAAGAAAAAGAAAGTGGTTATGAAGCAACAAATCACAAGAAAGTTTGGGGCCATAATGAGCGAAAGTATAGCCGTTTGCTCCATAGAGAAAAGAGAAAAACGTGTCCTGCATGCGCTAGGAATCTTGGGATGGTCATGGTCACATGTCATTGCATACGTAGCGGGTCATCTGACGGGGAAAATGGCGGGGCACTGCGCTTGTGTGGGATTGTTTATAAACAAAATCGTTCTGGAGCCAGTTCTCATGTTAAACGTGCCAGAACGGACTTCAGTCTTGCATATGGCTGTTTCAGATTTTGTTCTGTGTCCTAAAGCCGTTGCAGTGATACTTTAGATAATTATAGTTGACAAATGCCGTCAATTTTTGCTTTCAAATGAGGAAGAGTACCTGAGCCTTGACCCCCTGAGCAGGATCATGGCCTACCGACTCATTGGCTAAGCCCTAGATGCACCTAGCACCACCACCCTCCTCCACCTTCTGCTTTTCTCACACACTGTGACTAGCCGTGTACTGTTCCAGTCTGCCTACCCGTCGACTTTCCTGCCGGCTGGCCTGAACAGGTCGACTCAGCAAACGTGATCCTGATGAATCGCCTCATTGGCTATGTGCAATCTTCACCCAGAACCACTACGCCACATTCAAGAAGCAGGTGCCTCCATCAACATGAAGCTACCAAGTTTTGGACCACCGAATCCGTCCGCAACAGCCCGCTTCTAACTTACTAATACCCACGCTAATCCGTGGCCAAACGCCGCCGTGGCTAATGGCCAGACAGATGAAGGCAGGAGAAGAAGATAGCTACAGCGGTCTGTCTTTCAAAGTGAGAACTAACGCACGAAAAATTAAGTATAAAGAAGTTTTCTCGGGACATAACAAAGGAGTTGAATTGAGAAAAGAGATGGTACAATATGAAGAGTTCCTTACTGGTGCACAGTCCACGAAGCTTATTATATTTACGTTCATAGTGTTTAATAGCTCATCTTTGGGTGCTGGAAGTTGCATGCAACAGTATATATTTTGTAGATTTTTAAGTAAATTTCAGATTTAAGTAGATTTTGTAGATTTCATGGTATATATTTTGTAGATTTTTACCATTTTCCATTGTATGTATAAATGCCTTTTCTAGTTGGAACACAACCTTTCATCTATCCTGACGGAGCCATGAACTATGACCATTATTCCTAGTTCTCTGGCCGCACATCTTGCCTTATCAAATTCCTTGTGCCATATATAATAAGTTTTTGCTCCTCCCTTCCGTACAATCCCTTCTTTTCTTAATGTTGCATTTTATACCCTACAACTGCACAGAAAGATACAAAAATAGTTATAAAAATGGCGCTGGTTGTTGTAGCCCGCTGCGCCCGCTGCAGCCACTCAGCGGTTGGAAGCTGTAGTTTAGGCAGAACTTCCGAACTTCTACGAATATGACGGCCGCACAACCCACGTGATTTTGAACAACGAATCACAGGCTTCCGGTATGCACAGCGCTCCAAGTCTACGCGACTACTCAGAGCAACGGCGCATGCGTAGCAAGTTCCCCAAACCTATATTCTCTACTGTCGCCTTCCTCCTTTTCCTTCTCCTGAACCCCGTCCGCGCTCCGCTATTTCGGCGTACGCTCGCCGATGGGGAGCAGAAACAGACAAGTACGGCTGACTTGATTATCGTGCAAGTTTATTCATATGCGCAAAATGTTATGGCACTCATTTTTACAATTTACATAGTGCAAGTAATATTCGCGTAAGAATCGTTACCTTTAACCATGAATATGAAAAGCTGAAGTTTGGGTTATACATATACTCCAATGAATGCAGTGACCCACCAGATTGAGGGGCAGCGTAGCAACTGCATGATGTCAAACGAAATATCCATGTGAACTGCATAGGAAGAAGGTAGTGAGAGCATCAGTTTCAGAGACACAGCCTATAACCTTTGCCAAGCATTTTTTATTTTAAAAAATCCTTAGGTTTAATGAAAAAAAAAAAAAGCAAACCTAGGTACTTCAAGCTAGAGGAGAAGGCAGAGGAAGAAGGTATACCAATTAAGACATATCTAATAAAAATAGGAGTGGTCTGCACTTCATAAGGGTAGTCTCAACCTATTCATATATAGGATCACAGAAACTATAACATGAGCATGCATTACGACAGATTCAGATACCCTCTGTAAAACTAGGCTCTGTACAATAATCCTTGCAAGGCAATTGTACTATAGGTTGATCAAAACTGAAGATACATGACGCCGACCTACATAAAACATTTAAAAGTGTATCACATTCACTGAACATTTGGCTAAACGTTAGCTGAACCCAATAGTTGGTATACAGATATTATATAGGTAGGTATGTACAATAGATATAGGTGATAAATTTAAAATCTATCAACTTCTAGGAACACTGTACTGAATGACATATACTTCCTGCAACTAGAAAAGCTTCTTACCTTTCGTTTCGTCCAGGGGGAACTTAAAGAATGAACGTATGGTTTCATATGATTTACAATGCACTGAAAAGAGAATAGGGTACGGTTACCACGAAACACGAAATCAGCATGACAAGTACAGTTCCTAGGGCATGACAAAACTGACACATCCCTCGTGGCTCGACTATTGTACCACAAACAGCAGATATTCATGGTTAAATACGTGTAGACTAAGAACCACATGCGTATTAGTGGGAACAAATATCATAAAGGAAATTTCAAGATGTCAATGGAATCAGCGGCTTCGAAACCGTCTCCCGCCATTGCGGTTCTAGACACGTGATATCCTGCGTTTCTACGGGTTTGCTACGATTTTTTTTCTGCGATTGCTTCGTACTGCGAGCATGATGATGCTCTTCCGGGAAAATAGGAAGAAAGGCAAAATAGATGAAAATGTTGCAATAGCTTGAGCGACGCGAATCAGCTGGCAACATGCCATATGCGCTTGCGCGTTTGTACAAGCGGCAAGCCGATGAGCTTTAAAAGGCATCTCATGGCTTTACCAGTGCATTGTTTATCAGCTTTTATCAGTTCATTGTTTATCTGCTTTTAGTTTCAACGCGAGGTTTCTGGATCGAGGTAAGTACCAGTAAGCGTGTTTCCATTAGGAGGTAGGAACCTTACAGAAGTGTTGTTTCTTCGGAATGGGCATATGTTGTTTACCATTTATTGTAAGATATATCATATGAGGATGATGTAAGTGTCTGTAGTGGTATATACGACGTTTTTGTGCCGCCTTGAGCGTTTTAGGGTTGAGTCACGTGCCAACAGTGTAGGGGGTGGTGCACGATTCCCCCGATTTCAACGCGCCCGTATCGTTTCCCCCTCGGCGATTCCCCCAGCTTGTTTTCCCCACTTCCGTTCCCCCGGCTGGATTCCCCCGCCCTCGCCACCTCTACAAAGGGACTTAAGCATGGCAGTGTGGGAGTAGTCACCTCTTTGTGATAATTTTGCCTTATGTTGGTAGTCGTAAATGGGGGCGAATCATGAGGGCCGGCAGTACGAATTTTGTCCAATACTGTAAGCAAGGATTCTCCCGGCTTAAAGAAAGAGAAAAATTAAGTAAATAAGTAGCAACGCATGTTATCGTCGTTGCAACCAGCTTTCCTATATTTTGTATATTTTGAGGCATGGCGCTTTCATACATTTCGCATGGCGATACCAATCGTTAGATGGCCTACCAGCACGCACGCAATATTACCGAAGAGAACGCAAAACGAACGGTCCAGTGACCAAGATACTGGACTTCTTATTGTGTCACTTTGGTTTGTATTATCAAAATAAATATATAATAAACAGTCGGCAAACAGAGGTACTTGACTAGATTATAACAGATTGTAACTAGATTCTAACTTAATCCTGTCATGCTCCTCTTTTG